>JAPYZI010003653.1:0-28596 GCA_030523105.1 Ophioninae sp. A BG-2022a | reverse complement strand
ATAATTCCAGCATCAACTGCAATAATGATCACAATTATAATGGGGAATAAAAGGAACTTAATAATAACAATAATATAATAATAATAATAATAATAATAATAATAATAAGAGGCAACCCTAACTTCGGATGCAGCAGAAGTGCCTACGGTTTATAAAAGAGTTCCTCCATTTTTTACCGCAATGAAAAAAAAAAGAAAAAAAAATATTTTAAAAAATAATAATAACGAAGTGTTTAAAAAAGAGGAAGGCCTCTTATCAACAATAACAATTTTAAGAATCGTAACGGTGTTGGTATAGAAAAAAATGAAAAAAATAAAAATAAGCAATAAAACTAGCAATAATGATAATAATGGTAATAGCATTACAGTGTGCAACACGTGCTACGTAGCCTTGAGGAGAGTTATTCCCGATCGGTATAACAACACAAGCGTCGCGATGCACTTCATTAACTTTGCAGTAACGAGATATGAGTTTGGCGTGTCTTTCTTACGTATATATATGCGTGTACGTGTGTTTGTAAGTAGGTATACAACGGTGCATATATGTGCGAGCGTTCATGGGTGAGTAATAATACCGATGAGAATCGACGTGGCGTTTTGTCCGAGGCCGGAATTCACCATTGGATTTTTCACGTAAAAGCTGTTGGTGAACGTGCTGAAGACGTACCAGAACATCGAGTCGAGATTGCTCGGTTTAGTTAAGAGGGACTTGAGGCTGTAACGACTGGTCATCGATAATGGTATAATCGCAACGATGTAAACCGCACACAGCAGCAACCACACTGATAACTGAAAGGGCCCCATTACAGCTCGATACCTGAACGAGCCAGGGCATTCGAATCACTCACTTATATATAGCTGTCTACGTAACGTGCTATTCGTATCTTTGCTTTATTTTGTATTGGGCATTTCAGATGATAATTCGATTATTCAAGATTCTTTCGGGGAATTATTTCAAACAGGGGTAAGAGTTCGATTGTTTGGTGCTGGTTGATGGCAATGTCTTGAAAAATCGGTAATTACGCTTTGGGGAGATTTTTTGAAATTTTTCATTTGAAGGTTTACAATTGGTTTTTTGAATTTTTCGGTTGGTCGGCTGTATGCAATTTTCGTGGCTATTGGGGGGTGCAAACATTTTTTTTTCTTTAAGGTATTGCTGGATGGACCGTCGAGCAAGATATTAGTGCTTAATGGAGGCATGCGTGGATTAACGAGTTTAGATCGGTCGTAAATACCTCGCGAATTATTAATTTAATTATAAATTTGTTATTTGAATTAATATTTATAGTTTTTCAGTTAAATAATGGTTATATTATAGTTTAGTAATAATTGTTCCATTTAATAGTTAATAGTTACTTAGTTTAATAATAATTCAATTGCAATTCGATAAGAGTAACTCAATTTAATATTTCATTATTATTGAGTTTAATTACTTTTTTTTTTACGAATTATCACACGATACTTCGTAAAAAAATGAACAAAAGCGTTGTTTGGTCAAGGGGGCAATTACTTCGGCAATGCTGTCGATGCCAGCGAGATGAAAGCCGCGCAGTCCTGCGTGTGCGACTCCAACGAATCAAATTCATTGACGATTTCCGGGGTACGATAAATACCACCGATCGCAGCCGCGGCTACGCCGATCTTCACGTCGTTCGTCGCCGCAGCGTTTGGGCTGTGAAACGACAGTGCTTGGTTCCATTAAAAAAATTAACGAAAAGAATGAAAATAAATCAAATTTTTTCGATTTTTCGATTATTATTTATTTATTTATTGGTTGATTGTTCATTTTTAAATTATTGATCCAATATTTATACAAGAATAAATAAATAAAGAACAATAAATTACCAATAAATAATAATTAATAAACAAAGGATTATTCGTTATTTATTGGTTGTTTGTTATTCTTTATTTATTTATTCCTTGGTAACCTCAGTGTCGGCGATGTAGCGTCGCGAAACTCGGCTGTAAAATTCAGTACTTGTCCCATCATCTCGATCGTACGAACGTCAATACCGTCCCACGTGGCTCGGTCAGATGACGCTGAAGATCTGCAATGTCATATTTTTTTCCACTGTCCTCTTATCAATGAATTATTAGTTGAACACCTTCAGAAGCGAAATCAAGCCAATCGTAACGATCGATCGATGGTATGAATTCACGTGAAATAGACCAAGCTTTGATGACACATGACCTTGCACTCTTTAGAGTTTTGCAGAACGAAGCAAAGAAAATAATAAAAAATAAATAAATATTCAGTGAGAAAGTTGCTCGAACTTCTTTTCACCATGGAAACCAGATATATTTTTTCGATATTTTTAACTCGAATACCAGATATATTTAATTCGAAAGAAACTAGTGCTCGATTGAGATGATTCAACCCCTGAAGTATTCTTATTCTTAATTTGTTCGTTTTTGTCGACGTGACTTTCGTATAGCGAAAGGAGGCTGATGGGCAGCTGATATCAGAATACGATGGCCCCTGAATCCCTCTGTCAGTTTCCTCGGGAACAAGTTCACTTCCGGTCTTGTTAGGTAATCGTTTATCCACGAGGTTAACAAGGAAGGTTTACTCGTGCCACTGCCGTCGGTGTAGAGGTTGTGAGTGTACAACAGGTAAGTCCCTTCCTGCGAATATTTTCATCGTTTGTTGTGAAAAGTCATTTTCGAAAGACCTCCTTTGAGATGAAAATTTATTTGCAAGGGCGACTCCAGGGTATTGTGGATTAATGTAGTAACGGATTGATTAGTCAACAGTGAATCTACAATTTTTTGAGTCTGAAAATTGAAATATTTCTATCAATACAATTTCTAGAAATTTTGCAAATCCAATTTTTTATTTCTATAAATCGAAGAAAATTTGTCTATAAATAAAATATAATTTTTTTGTCATAAGAAAATAATTATTTGATTGAATTATTTAATTATTATTATATAAAAATGAAGTACGGAAATAGCAATCAGTTCGATGAACAACGTGATAATTTTTGGAAACGCTCCAAAAGAAACGTGCCTTTGATCTCCGGCTCAAACTGTGAGTGACGATTATTATATTAACGTAAAATCTCGAGGGATAACTCTTCAGATAATCCTTGACCGTCCAAGGCGTTGATTCCGTAATAACCAATATCTTTCTTCTAGCTTCTTTCATCATTACTTCATCGATGCTAAATATATCTTCCAAGAAGATCATGTAATTGAAACATTTGCTGTTTCCGCGATAACGCAACGTTCGTAAATTCGTGAAGTTCTCGCTGATCTTGACGAACGAAGCGAACGATATGTTTTTGTAAAAATCGGAAAAATCGTTAGCCTGATGCGATTGAAATTGGTCATCGTGGTACGTCACGATGTCGCAGCCACGAAAATGCAAATCGGTAATGAGGTAGATGAGACGCGCGAGACTTTTCGTTCTTGGATGCAAGTCTTTCAGTTGAATACCCTTATTGTCGTCTTCCTCTGAGATTTTTTCTTCCGGAATTTCTAGACCCACCGGAAGTCGTTCGTTTAAAATCAAAAGAATAAACAATAACACTATCGATTTTACAATTCCGAGCATAATTTTATTTGAATTTTCTTGCAATTTTTCAGCGTTCGGTCGAGATATGACTCGTCAAATGTTCGTGCCAAGTTTTACTCGATACTGATGACTGATCGATAAGGGATGCCCCTTTTATACTCTTATTTTCCTCGAAGGTCAATGGAAATTTCATATTTATAGGTTATTAGTGGCCGGGCAATGTCAAGCGTAAAAATAAAAAGCCACCTGATTGAGTTAAATCTAATTCTTCGTCGGACTTTCCGCAATTTCGTTCCCAGCTCCATCTGTCGCGTTTCCTCGGAGTCCCCGTTTCGAAAAGTATCCGCTCTCCCGGAGTGGCGCAGTGCCACGCAACGGAACGATTACAAAAACGAGAGTTGTTGACTGACGCTACGAAAAATGGCTTCGGCATTGGAATCGATGGTCGTTGACGAAAAACAATTACCGGAAAAGCCGGTTGACAGAGAAAAGGTAACCTGGATTCATAGTTACTTCATTTCGAAAAGAAAAACGAACGCTTTTTCGTTCGTTTTCGCTCCTTCACGATGCGGCTTTAGCTTAACCTCAAATCGTTACTGATCGCGTTTTTGTTCTGATTTTACAAAAGACTTGTCCTCTTCTGCTTCGTGTCTTCTGCAATACTGGACGACATCACAATATCATGGATTATAGCAGAGGAAACGTCCCCTCCAACGAGTTACAAATTTACACGTGGTGAGTCAGTGTTTCGGAAATATTGGTACCTTTGGCGTTTCCTCTGTGTTACCATTTGACGGGGCCCACCTGAATAGACGAGGGAAAAAATAAGGACGGTTTGGGGAGTACTATCTCAAACGTACTTGCCTGATTTTGTTCAAGATTATATCATTTAAAAGTATAAATATTAAGGTATATCGATGATATTTTTTATAAATGTATAATCACTGGGAATGCTTTCATTGCGGGTGATGTATCACAAGTTCTTGACTAACTTGGTCTACAGTCTCTGTGATAACGCACAATCCATTTATCAAACACAAAAAGTTTTTAAGTATTTGGTTAATAAAGACGTCTTTCATACGCACCCAGTTGGTAAAAATCTTACTGCCGAGTTTTCTTCCAAATAAATAACATTTAAAACAAAATAAGAGATATCAATTGTCTACTATATAGCAGAGTGCAACGAACATCTTTTATTTTATACAAAAATCAATAATTTCTTCAAGGTTTGCGTTAGATTTTATCACCAGTATTTTACAAGATGTGGCATCTTCAGTATCGAGCGTTGCCAATACAGTGTCTGGAAAGACACAATTGGACGACACGTCTTTTCGTACGTTTATAGATATATAGCATAAATATTTGATGATTACAGGATGGACGCCACGCTCAGAGAAATTACAGGTCTGGTGAAGGAAGTAAATCCGGATGCTCGCAACAAGGGAACGTACTTTGACTTTTCTCTGGTAACGCCAGAGTTAAGAAACGCCGGTTACAGAATGCGCGAGATCGGCGTCACGTGTTCCGGACAGAAAGGAGCGGACGACAACAAAACACTGGCCCAAGCAAGGTGAAGTCTCAAATACTTTTAATATTCTCCAATTTCTTGGTTCGACAAGAATTAGATACGTGTCAGTAGTGTTCGCAGTATTCATTAAACCTTCTACCTTTTCTTACGGCCGCTGTTAATATCAATTGTAGATTCACGATAGGTGACTACTTGGACATTTCGATAACACCGCCAAATCGAATGATGCAACCAGCGATACGACGAGGCGGGCTAAGACAATATTGATTAATGAGGATTATGAGGTAAATCTTTTTCAACGTGTTTGTAATTATGGGTATGATTGAAAGATACATAAATAAACGAAGTGTAATTGTAATTGTGGGTATGATTGAAAGATCAATAAATTAAAAGAAAAGAAACGTGTTGCTCTCTGTCGGACGTCGACAGTGTACAACCGTTATCTCTTCTCTTCGAAATGTGAACTCGTTTGGGACAGAACTTGGCAGTAGAATATTTACCGACAGAAGGTCAGGTTCACGTTGTTGAAGGCGTGTAGAAAAGATGTACCACGTGAGGTGTGAGCGTACAATTAAAGCATCGATCTTTGCGTCTATAAATACTGCAGAGACTGATGCGGAATTTTTTATTGAGAACTTGATCGCTGATGAGATAACGGACTTTGAATATTTGTGAGGTTATATCGATGCTCTACGTGTCCTTGCGCAGGTACATGAACTTATTCGATAGACAATTTGTATTTGTGAACCTGCCAATCGAGCATCCGCTATTCCCAACATTGAAACGCATCATTGTTGAAAATACACCGAAGATAAGCACATTTAAACAAATATGAAACAAAAACAAACGAAAACGAACGAGTATTTCATGACAGCTATCATGTTAAATATTATTACTTGAAATTGATAAGACCGATAAAATCGAGACTGTCCGAACGAACGATGGGCTGGTTTTTTAATCGGAGTTTTTATTAATTTCTCTCTTATCGACTGATGGTTTTGGCGGAGTCTCACGTACGAAATAACGCAGCAGTAGATAAAATAGACATCGATCTTTTCGTCAAGTCCATCATGAGCTATTTTCAATTCACAGCCCGCATCTGCCATATCCTATCTAGAAAAGACAGAAAACTGCATTAAAAAAAAGTAATTCCAATTTTCACTGTACATCACGAGAGTAATTTCCGCCGAACCTGTGGCTTGTTTCGTGGTGAGATAACATTCATTGATAACAGTTTCGAGCAATATCACTTTCCACTTAAAATTAAAATATGCAGTTCGATACGATTGGAGAGTAAATCACAATTTACCGAAATTCCTCTTCGCTTTTCTCATGATTGGTTTTTCCTCGAAGTATCGACCGTTTACGGTATAGTCCCATAACTGCAACATTTCTTCTCACAAGGAGGTGCAATTTATTTCCTCACTTCCAACAAATATCCTTTAAGGTTTTTACGTATTATCTTTTCCTATAGAACTTTTTAAAACTTTTTTACTTTTTTCAAAATACTTTTTCCTTTTTCGTAAATTTGAGATTAAACATTTAACCTCAAAGTTATGGGCTGAAAATCAAGCGTCGAAGTTTGCGATAAAAATTATAACCTCAAAGTTTGAGATGGGATTTTTCAATCGAGCCCTTCCCTAAATTTTTAACCTCAAGCTTTGCGTTGCGATGAATGAAGTTACGCGTATCAATTATATTATTTAAATATGGGACGCACGCCATTTTGTCTCTCCGCTACGTGTTGCATCGTAAAAAGTCGAACAAGATATTTGACCTTTGTAAACGCGTGAGATGGATGTCTCAATGAACGAGTCACTTGAATTATTATGTAAAACATCATTGAAACTGACTAGTCACAATGATTTCGAAAAATTCGTCCGATTCTCATTAGGTAGGTCATAAATGTAGCCTAGAATCGATAAAAAAACAAACACCTCCATGATTATTACAAATTTCCGTAACTCTTCAGTTCTTCGATATAAAAAAAAATATTTAAAAAAATGTTTTTTAAAAAGCACGCTTTTATTTATGCGTAGAAAGTCCACCAAAAAGTAGAAAATAATTTTTTTCTTTACACCAAAATGTGATCCAAAATTTGTATGATTAAAAATAAAAGCATGAGGCCCTTTTATTTGTGATAGATAAATTAATTATAGTGAGGGCCCCACGCTTTTATTTTTAGTCATAAAAATGTTGGATCGCATTTTGGTGTAAAGAAAAAAATTGTTTTCTACTTTTTGGTGCACTTTCTACGCATAAATAAAAGCGTGCTTTTTAAAAACCTTTTTTGAAAATATTTTTATTTTCTCCTTTTTAGTCTTCTCAAATATTTTCACCTATCGATTTTTCGACCATACTTCAAGTTGTAAAAAGATAGGACCGTTGTGGAGTTCCCTCTTTTGGAGCCAATCCTGGCAGCAGCATCACGTTATGCTTATCCTAATCATGCATCGTCACCGACAACAAGACTGTATGAGAAATTTCAGCTCGATCCGATGATCAAAAGTGGTCGAAAAATCGATTACAAATTTTGAGTGCCTACAACAACACCAACAACAAACAGTGTGAGATAAATAAAAGCGTGTAAAATAGAATTATTGACATAGCTGACTCGGACTCGTTAAAACACTCGTCGATTTTAATAATAAATTCCTTATTAGTGAAGAATTATCCGGTGATCAGTGAGTAAGTGAAAGTTGGATGGAAGGCAAGAAATGAGACTCTTTCGTATTCCTTGGTGCGCAATAAAAATTCCTTGGTGCGCAATTCCATATGGCTATGGAATACTTGAAGTATTCCAAGCCATAATAATAATAGTAACCAAAGTAATAACCTTTGGTTATTACTTTGGTTATTATTATTGCTCAGCTGGAAGTATAATTTTATGAACAGAAATTCAATCATCCATCATCCAGTATCGATCGTGTGCGGGTGCGTTATCAAAAATACGTAAAAATAAAAAAAATCCAACGGATATCGAGTACACAGAACCGCTAGATAGGCGTGCGCTGAATTGGCAACTTTAATTTTACGAAAGTCAGCTCATTCGTATTTAAAGTGTGCTGTGTAGCGAGTGCCAGTATCGTCGAATAATCTTGAAAGCGGTTCCTACGGCGTTAGCCTATAACGAGTACATTGGGAGATGGGAGGGTAATCGCAATCACCCGGGGCTGTTTTAAAGACACTTCCACTTTAATTATACCAAAGCGTTTGGCGCCCACCCCAAACTCGGTCTACGACCGGCACCCCCGAGCCGCCTTTCTCCTTAAGAATTGCGATGTCACGATATTATGATATTACAAAGCATCCCGGGGTGGAAAGACCCATACGGTACGCCTCCGAGATTTTCAGAAGTTTCGGAAAGTTTCAACGGCCCCTAATATCCTGGTGTTCTCCATCCGCTTGAAAGAAAAGAACCTGATACCAACACACGATATATTTTTCTCCAAAAACAGAGTCAAAAGAATTGTACTTTTAGGAAGGGCTATGTGATCCGTGAAGATATTGAACGTAGGATTTTGAACGGTAGAATGGTAGGATCAACATTCATTTTTCTTTCCTTCATTCTTTCGATGCCATGTTGATTTTTTTGGCTTTGTTCGTGTGTCTTAACCTTTTAACTTGGAATTCTTTATTCAGCTAAGAACTTGACGTATTGGAGTACGGAT
The DNA here is from genome assembly GCA_030523105.1 of Ophioninae sp. A BG-2022a. Taxonomy (NCBI): domain Eukaryota; kingdom Metazoa; phylum Arthropoda; class Insecta; order Hymenoptera; family Ichneumonidae; species Ophioninae sp. A BG-2022a. The sequence goes on along the minus strand of JAPYZI010003653.1, from coordinate 19,881 downwards.
CGGTGATTCAAAAGATACTTTGGTTCTTATGATTTTTGTAGCATATGGATTTTAGATAATATAAATTCACAAAAATCGGTATAACTTTTGAACGATTAAAAACGAGTTCAATCATAGATATCAAGGTCCTACAATTTTATGTTTCTCCTTATCAACTCCTCGTATTATAAAATCGTATAGAAAAAAGTTTTACCCCCACGCAAAACCATAATTTGCGAGAGCAAAACCATATTGCGAGAAAAATAACCGATTTTCGTAACTCTTTCACGAAACGACAAAAGTTATTGAATTTTTTACGATTTGTTTAGTTATACCTCAGCGCATGCGCGATGATTGATGATTTTTGAGGAAAACGAGAAAATCGTAGTTTCGCCATAGCGATAAAGATTCATTGGGAAGAGGTGAAGAAAATATTCTTTCGCATCTAGCTGCAGTGCCCGTGGATGAAGTATTGAGGGTGAATACATTAAGGGATGGTGAAATTAGAGGGTTGAGGTGGGAGAGTGGTGGGGGATTTAAGGTTATGCAACCCGGACGCAGCGAGGCTCGAAAAAATTCAGCTCGGTAATCAGTAATCAAATTTATTAGTTTCTATTGTCTTGAGAGCAGTGGATGCTTCTGGCTGCCTCTGGAAATTCTTTTCCGATTTTATGGCGTGGAAAGACGATATAATAAGGAGATCGGGGGAGGGGGGAGGAAAGGGGGGGTGGGGGATAGAGAGAGGAGCGCTAAGAGCACCCTTCCAAGACAGCCGAGAGGAAATGCGAGTAACGAGGGAATAAGAATGGCTATACGTACTGAGGAAGGGAGTTTCCTCGGTGCGCGTTTTGGGACGGCCTCCCTCGCACGAAGGGTGATACAGCGAGAGAGCAAGAGAGAAAAAATGCCCAGCAAAGATTTACTGGACTCACTAGTGGCCGCTAACTTTCCAAGAGGGAGGGGGGGGGGAAGAACTGCCAGGGTTTTGCCTGGCTCGCGTTTCGGGAACAACATTAAACCGATATAATATGCCCCGGAACAAGGACTTCGCGATACCGCACATTCCTTGCTTTCGATTATCGACAACACCGTTTCATCAAACTTCTCGCCTTTGACAGGTTCCTCTATTGACTTCGAATTTAAAACGGGTTGCCCGTGATTTTACACTTTTTTTCTTTCGCCATAATTGAGACTGCTATAATTGACCCCCATCGATAAAAATATTACGGAGGGACTGATATCTCGTTATTTTTTTCGCGGTGCTGGACAAAAAGATGGAAATCTGAGTAATTTCAATATTTATGCAAATTATTTTGCGTCTTTTAAGCGCTTTCTGTCAAACTCAAAATCTTCTGTGAAGACCGAAACATTTGAAATGACAAATAGAGTTTTGTGAATATAGGACGCATCATCAATATTAAATTCTTGAGAATTAAAGATAATTCTGATTGCTAGGAAAACAGGACGTATCGAGTTGGTCACTCATCGAGAAACTCGAAACTCGATTGCAGTCGTACTCGAGTATTTTAGGAAAATGAAACTTCTAACAGAAGAAAACAAAAGGAAAAAAATGACAAATAAACGAAATGGACAATTTCTTTCCAAAGGGTGAAATATAGCGTCATAGATGAGTGTCGTCTGGTGTAAGATGTGATGTATAATGTTACAATAAAATTCCAATACCGTCCATTGATGTACAATTATTTTGAATTAATCGTGGCTTCCTCGCGACCATAAGTTCGTCAAAAATTTGGGTAATTATCGTCTTTAGTGACTTTTTCGAGAAATGCGTGCGAAATTTATTTTCTGTCATTTTGTCATTGATTGGGTTCGATATTCCGTCGGGGGAAGCTGAAATTCAGAAAGTTCAGAAATTCAGAAAATTCACGGCCCATTTTATCACACGTTTCCCCAAGCATCACAACCCCATAACTTTTTATGGGTTTGTTTGGGTTTGTTAGGTCTGGGTTTGGGTTGGGGTTTAAGTTTGCTTGTTTGTTTGGGTTTTTTGGGTCTGTTTTGCCTGGGTTTGGGTTTGTTCGTTTGTTGGGTAAAAACCCCATAAATTATGGTATTAATGAGAAAAGTCAGCCTCCCCCGACAAAATATCACTAGTCGTGACCAATGAAAGTAACTCAAGGGAAAAAAAATTGTCTCCCTTGTTTTTCGGAAAAGTCATCAAACTACATAATTACGAAAATTTGGATAAATTAATTACAGTTATCTCGTAAACTCTTGAGACTGATTTTATTTACTTTATGAATACTATTTTCAACTATTGTCAACTAAAAAAAATTGACGAGCGCTCGTGACATATTAAAACTGATTTAACGTTACTTTTGTTTTGTTTGATCGAACTTATAAATATACATTATAAATATATTTTTCAAAAATGGTAAACGTTAAACAAAAATGTTCGATTATTGCGGCAATAATTTTATGTACGTTCGACATCAGCTCGACCACTCGCGTTCGCATCGATCTTGGGCTATAGGTGACAAGAAATCTGTTGACTCAGGAATACAAGGGGAGAGCCTGCAATAAAAATAAATATCGACGCGAACGTTCAACGTGTGTGAGTTTCGCTACGTAGGGAGCCTCAGGAGGGGATAGAAGAGTCGTATGCGAAGACAAAAAAAAAATAAGTGTAGAGACAAGGCGCCAAGAAAAAAAGAACGTTCGCGAGTGTGTGAGTACGTCTGTGAGAGGGTAAACGGGCAAGAAGGGGTGAACTGCTAGGGCGTGCAGCGTCGTATCGAAGCCTCGTACTATATCTCCGCCGCCCATAACGATATATATAAAAGTGACATATTTTCGAATAAGGAATATATATTTTTGTGTTCCTCCGTATATCCGTGCATCCGAACGTACGATAAACTCGCGGAAATGCGACGTTTCGTCCTTCGATTTGTCAATTCCGAATAACCCGGTGTACCAATTTTTTATTTTTTCCCAAGCTGTTGAGAGAAAACGGTCATTTTATTTATGAAAAAAAACCAACCTCGAAAATCCTTGGTATTTTTCATTTGGCCCGTACTTGAGGTATTGCCTGGATCGATGTTACAAAAATTTCGGAATATTTTGGAAAATTTGAGGAACGATCGTTTTTGATGGAACAATAATACGTGAATTATTTTATAATTTTTCACTCAATAATTTAGTAGTTACAAGCGTATGAATTTAAAACGGTAATTTATGGGGAGGGAAAAGGCTTGTTTTTGGGAAAAACTTAAAAAGTGCAAAACGATTGGAACCGAGTCATTCTAAAAATAATTGTATGATTAAAAATTAGTATCAAGCGATCGATTAAGTTAAGTTTTAATTGAATCAACCGCGTTGTCGCCATTAGAAGACAATTTGTAAAATGATGATGTATTTATTTGATCGACCAATCAATCGGTGATTGTTGGAAGCCTCGATATATATATATATATATATATATGTATATTGAGTTTTTGGATAATTATTTATAACAATAAGACGATTGACCGTATTAATTAAATAAAAAAATGGATAAATGTTTTTGCTGGTCCGATAAACGAAATGTGCAGTAATTGACAAAACCTTAGTCAAGCCCATGCCAATATCGTCGTAATTGACTTCGATTATTACGAAAAGTAAAAAATAAATATTTTTCATTTATAATTTATTGTTAAATTAGCTATTCGTAAATTGAGACACGTACGCCACGATCTAGACTTGTAAATGGACGATTTCTTCACTTTTGGCTAACTTTTCGTCCGCAAGCACTAATTTAGGGACGTTTTAACGGGATCGTTTTTCGTTTTGAGTAGCCAATGATAGGAAGGGAGAGAAGACTGTACGCCGAGAGAAAGCAATTGCAAGATTAATCGAATCGGCGGTTGCCGGTGTTGACGAATGAAATATTAAACCGAATTAACGAGGGCTTTAACAAACTAACGAAGTATGCAGTAGTTGATTCAATCGTCGTTTCATCGGATCAATAAAGCTCCATTGAATCGACTAAATATTTAGTCCGGCAAGCTTGCAACCCCCCTGGATTCGATCGATTCCGCAACCATTCCTCTCTGTCCTATCAGCATCGAATTCGTTTTATTATTCCCCGGAATTTCGTGTTCCCACGAGACATATTCCAGTTTCTCTTTTCCCGGGTGATTTCCACTGGGCAAGGTATGTCCAAAGTTCGTTGGGACATAAAAATAATTAGTGATCGAAAAAAAAAGAAACAACAATGAGTAAAAGTATTTTTCATTAGAGCTCCAGAAATCCCTAGGAAAAGCGAAAGAATGTTTTCGTTTTTCCTAGGGATTTCTGGAGGAAAACTAGGCTATCCCGAGTACCAAAGATTCCTAGACAGCTCGCATCATCATCGGTCATTCGAGGATGACAAAACGAGCGGAATAGATTAGACCCTTCAGCGAGGATAAAAAAAAAGACAATATGCTCAGATCGACCCTGCGCGTGCGCGCAGGCTGTCAAAATTCTGCCTCTCAAGATGTGGCAGTCGCTGTTACAACCCCGCAGATTTCTGTTATATATATATATATATTTTTTTTTTTTTGCCTCGGTCCACGATCGTTTTCGCATACACCCAGCCTCGCGTGGTTTCCTCCTCATTCGGTTGGGTACGATCGGTAAAGCATCATCGACGCTGTTGCGGAATACCAAAACGATATACAACCGAACGGTATACGTAATGGCACTTTTTTACATATGTACAAAAGTCAAAATATGCCCACGCGCATACACCTGTGTAGGTTTGTATATAAACTTATATACATTCCGTGTATATACACACACACACACATACATGTCGCGTTACGTCGTAAAGTAACGTGGGAAAGTGTCGCAGTAAAATCGACAAAGTTTTTCCTAAGGTTTTTTTCACGAAAGGAAAAGGAGAGAGGGAGAGAGAGAGCAGATGAAATACGTACTATCCGACTATATCCTTTTTTTTTCTTTTGCCTTTTGCGACGACTTTTCGCGCTCGCGATCTTAACAGCTTCGTGTGTTGATACATATGTATGTATATATATATATATATGTGTGTAAGTGTGTTTGGGTTGTGTGTGTGTGTGTGTTGAAGCTGTGCAGAACGAAAAGATAAAGAGTGTGGAACTCTATGCGGTTCGTTCTCTCGGAGATCGTGGGAGAGAAGAAATGGTACGTACAGGGGTATATATCGTGTCGGGATGAAGTATGGGATATGCCTCTTGGTCTCTCTCTCTCTCTCTCTCTCTCCCCGAGTGCCCCGGAAACACTCCCTTACCGACTACATCCGGGGATCCATTACCGAGTTCCGCTGTCCAACCATCCATAGCACCGAACTAAAGATTTGTGTGTGTATCTCACTTTCTGCTACTTTTCTTTTAACCCCATGAGATGGAAAAAAGGTATTTTACCGAACTAGAATACACTTTCCACTGAAATATACAGATGTGTACGTATATGAGTTTGAAACGGGAATAAAGAATTGATGGATGAGTACGTTGAAGGTTAGGAAGAGTATTTGAAATGGGCGTATTGATTGTTGGCTTTTATTGACTTTGGCATGTTTTGGGGAGTCTGGTGTCAATACCTGGATGGATGATCGTTCAGTCACCCATCAAGGTGCGGATTTAATCCAATGCGACAATTTTCCCTACTATGAGTCCGGAACAAGTGTACGCTTTTGTTTGAAGAAAACAACGGATTTTGTTTTACTTTATGGTTTAATGGAAATAAAAAAACAATTCGATTATTATTCATCGTTGGATCAAGGGTTCATCACGGCATAGAATGTTTGCGCTTGTTTGGGTTAACTAACGATCAATTCTCCGAAATGAATAATCCTGCTTTAGTTTATTCGATTTTTTAAAATGTCTCTCGGCCGATGATAAATATTCGAAGCGAATTAATTCACGGTAGATCGGTAATGATGAAAATAAAATTGACAAAAGTCGAAGCCTAAAATTCATCCGAGGCTAATCTAAAGCTCAAGTCTTAATATCCTCAATAAAGAAACCCGTCGAAACTGTTTTCACGTCAATTAGGCTAACGGTATGAAAATAAAGATAAAAAAAAGTTCATCCCCCTGCCTCCAAAATTAGAAATAAAAATTCATAAAAATTAAATATGCTGATCGATTCACCGATGTCCGACGTATATTTAATTGCCAGGATTCCCAGGTTTTTTGATTCCCTTTTTGCTCTGTATTATGGGGAAACAGAACGGGAAGAATATCATAAGGGTTTTTCTTTTATTTATTTTTTTTTTTCGTAAGATGGGCCGGAAAAGACGTGATTGTATTTCTAAGCGTGACGCTTTTGAAAACTCGGTTGAATAAGAGGCGTAGACTCGGATTCGTGAGGGCGGCACAGCTTGAGGAACCCTTGATTTTTCTTGCTCTCGTTTAATGCGACCGACAAATGAGCAACTGAGGACGAAAGGGGATAGTAAGAAAGAGAGAGGAAAGAAGAGGAGAGGGGGGTGGGGTTTGGATCTCACGTTTCATTTCAAGAATAACGAAAGAAGAGGTGAAGAATCTTGGAACGTCAGTTGTCTCGCTCATCACTCGAAGCCACACCACTAAAAATTTTCAACCACTTCGTACCCTCCGATTCATTCTTTCACCCTCTTTCTCTCTCTCTCTCTCTCTCTTTCTGCACTGTCGTAATTCGATTTCACGCCCAAGAAAGTGTATTCCTTTCGTTCGGTCGCGACACCGACAGCTGGTGAATATGAAGATATTTTTCCATCTCTCTCTCTCTCTCTCTCTCTCTCTCTCTCTCTCTGTCTCTCTTCATCCCGACGACTTCTTCTTTACTCCACTTTTAATATCGTTCAACCCTCGGAACGAAAGTTTTACTCGCTGCAGAATTATTTGTTACAAAAATACGAAAATTTTTCCAAAACATGTCTTGGTTATTTTAAAAATTACATTTGTATTAAAAAATGCGAATTTTAAATGGAACGTTGAGAGAAAGAGAGGGATTGATTGATATTATTTATTATGCCCCAGTGGACTTTCGGGAAAAAAAATAAAAATACAACAAATAATACAAAAAAAATAATAAGAAAGCAAATTCAGAAGAATCAAATGATACAACGGAGGAAATCGTGAAAATCAAGTACACAGCATAAATCAAACTTAAAAAATCTAAGAGTACAATAAACCGATACCATGACTCAAACTTAAGTAAATCAAGTAAATAAATAAATAAATAAACCAAACCAAACCAAGCCCTGCATGTAATTGAGTCAAAGCTTCGACGATAATCATAATATCATAATAATAATAATAATAAAAATAACAACAACAACAAATAATTCAGCAGCTTAGAAAGAAAAAGAGAGAGAAAGCAATTTTTCGAACTTTCGAACGTTTCGGAATTATTCCTGCCCCGCGGTACTTTTCTCTTTGGGACTTAGGCAAATCCATTGACACCCCTTTGTTTATCGAGTGGCGAGCCGCGCCCTTTGCATATTTTCATCCACGATTATATAAAAGTATAGCGTTGCAAAGCAAGCAGAGAAAGAAAATTTCATCGCAATGTTGCAATGTTTACGAGACAAATTAATTTACTAGCGAATTATGGATAGTGGAGAAGTATCATGCGAAAAACTCGGTCGATAATAGACATCGCGAATCCTTTAGTGTCTTCAGCGTCTTAAATGAGACAAAAACAAAAAAAAACAAAATTTCGTTATTGTTTGCGGAAATTGTTCGTGAAAAGTAATATTTATTGGTATCGAAGAACGTTTTGTTAAGATTTTGATGTCATTGACATAGTTCGGTTTACTTTTGATATGCTTTGACGTAAACTTTGGTTATAGTTCGATAAAATTTGGCCTATGTTTCGTAAATGTAAATAAAAATGTCTATCGATAACCTTTTATTCAATAAAATAATAAAACAAATCAAATACAGAGTTAAATAAAATAAACAATAAAACAAATAAAATACATGCGCAGTTTGAGTGATATTTTTTCACTAAACAAAAAAAAAAAAAAAAAAAAAAAAAAAAAAAAAAAAAAAAAAAAAAAAAAAAAAAAAAAAAAAAAAAAAAAAAAAAAAAAAAAAAAAAAAAAAACAAAATGAAAAATAACCAATTTTTATGAAATCAATAAAAGCATCGATGCTCCTTTCGATATTTGGAAATAACGAAAACGCCAAGATGCGGAAAAAAAAGTTCGTGAGAAAAAAAACATCTGTAACAATACCAATACAGTTGTCGCAACGGGGGTAGTTTTCTCTTTGTCTTCTCGAGACAATACACTCTTAGCAATAACCGATATCTGGAAAGATTGTCCATCGGTTTTTCGCGAGTCTTGAGTAATTGATTTAGGTAGTTCGGCTTGGTGCTCGGTTGACTTAGTCCTGTCGACTTCGTTCAGGGAACGTCAAAATTGGACGGCGACTGATCGTCGAAAGTGGGGGTGGGGGGGGAATGAATTGCTCGAGGATCGGGTGAGCTAGTGAAATCCTGAGTTATTAATTACCGTTATTCAGTTTCAAAGAAACGAGACCACGGTTATTGTCGACGGTGGTCCATTTTCGAATCCTTCGTTAATTAAGTAGAGTATACGTCGTCAGGCTTTCAGTAGCCAAAGACGATTTTCGTTTCGTGGATTTCGATCATGCAAACAGCCACGTTTTAGTAACAAAAGAAAAACCAATAACACGAGAAGAAAAAAGAAAGAATCACGATGTATCGTTGCTTCGTTAGGGCAATCAGGTATTCAAAAGTCACGTTGATCGGCAGGTTCTAGAAGTTAGTTCTGTCCAAACTGGAATTGTGGAAGCATCTTTGCGACGGACTCATTGGGGTCAAGTGCGATGAAAAAACCGTCAAGGGAACATGCATAGGGGGAGGGGGAGTTGAAGGATAAAAGCCCAGAAAGGCCCAGGAATAAGATCGAAGCATAGGTGCCTAGGAAAGACCAAGAAGAGCCCAGAAAGGCCTAAGAAAAAGTCGAAGAATATAAGCCCAGGAAAGACCCAAAAAAGCCCAGAAAGGCTTAGGAAAAGGTCGAAGGATAGAAGGACAGGAAATACCCGGAAAAGCCCAGAAAGGCCTAGGAAAAAGTCGAATAATAGAAGCCCAGGAAAGATTCTGAAAAGCCCAGAAAGACCGAGGAAAAAGTCAAAGAATACAACACCAGGAAAGACCCAGAACGGTCAGACTCAGGGCCCAGGAAAAAGTCGAAGGATACAAGCCCAGGATGAGCCATGATTATTGAGTGCAGCAAGCGAGCGATACGTAGAGTGCGTTATTATCCAACCTGGAACATATGAAATGAGGGTGGGGGTTTAAAAAGTAGATGGTCGTCGTTCCACTCGCTCCTTCGGACGAGATGGGAGCGCAAGCTTTTCTGGCATCGGGTCCGGTATCCCGAGTTCGCCACTTTCCCAGGAGTGTATAATTAATTTCCCGTGTCACTCTTTCAACCCCCTCTCTTTCCCTTTTTCTCTCCCTCTTTGATGGGCCCTGCCACCTCCTCCCTGTCTTGATCCTTCGACCAAAGCCTCAATCGGTCTCTTTCTACCTTCTCCCTTTCTCCGGCTCATCTCCGTCCCTTTTCATCAGGGAGCTGCCCTCTCACTCTCCCTTCATTCGACTCTGTCGCGAATCCTTTCAGTTGGAACCCTAGCGACAATATTGCTGGCCATTTCGTTCGACAGTGGCGGGCGCCTCCTCGATCGTTCCCTGATCTCCTCCTCTTCGTCTTCTCTCTCGTTTTCTACCGTTAGGACCTAACGAGCAAACCCTTTCCCTTATCGAGAAAAGGGTGACTTTGCGAACAAGCAACCAATACCCCCTTCCCTCCTCATCCACACCCTTCAAACCGTGTTTCATTCGCATCCCTAATGTCGCATACCGAACCGTCAATATCAGGTACTGTAATTAAACAAAAGAGATCAACATTTCGACGCCCGTATATCGTATCCTTTGAGGCGTTACACCGATCCAAACCAAATTCAATCACGGCCCATCGGACAATCCGCTGTGCGCTTAATCGATAAAAATGAGGAATTCGCGGTAGCCTTGAGAAACACGATTTCACGGTTTATTAATTGATTATTTAATTTATTAATGATTCATTTACTTAACCTAATCAATCGCTCGATCCTCAATATTGATGATACAGTGTTTAAAGAATGTTCGGTGGTGTTCCCACAAGCGACCATCACAAATTCATATATTTACAATTACTAAAATATATAACAATAAATTCTAAAACAATTCATGCACTTTTTAATATTCATCAACTTCAATACCTTCGATTTCTTGCTGCTTGAAATATTTCCAGCTCTGCAATTGTTGTTCACGTAAGCGAAAGTGACGTTTGAGGTTTTTTTACATTTAAATTTATATTATTAAATATATGTTTAAATTATTATTGTATAAATTATAATAAATTATATATAAATTGTACAATTATAAATTAAATTTATATTATTGAATATAAAATAAAATATATTTTATATTTACATTTATTTATACTTAAGCTATTAAGTTATTTAATTGTTCATTAAAAATACATTATAATAATGTTGATGTTCATTCAAAACTGTACTCCCTCCCAGAGACATCTTGGTACATCACAAACTCTCGCCTTTTTCAAATTGCGATTCAAAAACGCGAATCGAAAAATTGATACGAAGCCTTCAAGGATTTTTCGTTTGATGAGGAACGAGTTTGGGCGCAATTAACTTGAGCGGTTATGGAACAGTGATGGCATATAACTTTTCGAGCTTTCTATATCGTTCTCGGCGCATGCTGTAAGACACATACGTATAAGCCACTGTGCGGTTAATTGGATAAATGTCCGATAAATGGGAGCACGACGGACCGCACCCCATTCTCTCCACTTCTCATATACTTTCTCCCTTGATTCTCGTAAAGCCCAAAACCCTCTTTACCTGCGAGCCTCTCTGGGACCGTTCGCCACCCCTTCATCCCCTCTCCCTTATTTAACTCATTTCCGTGACTCTGTTTTCATACGTACGAGGCGAAACGTCACGAGTGAGGGGGGGGGGGGGATCGCAATAGAGATTATTTTATTGAAACTTCGATTGCCCGATATAATCGAGTACAAGGACACATGCAACAAGAAAAACAAATCCCTTCTCACGTTTCGACCGTGCCTTTTATACTCGCGTACCAAGTGAATTTGACCCCTTATAAGTTTAATTTAATTTTAATTCTAATTTAATTTTAATTTTTATTTGATTTTAATTTAATTTTAATTTAATTTTATGTTAGTTTTAATTTTTATTTAATTTAATTTTTATTTTATTTTATTATATTTATCGAGTTTTTATGTGGCTGTATATTTTTTACATTTCCAACATTACTTCAAGAACTCAATTTAAGCGAATTTTTATTGCGATGTAGGTAGAATTTTAATAATATCGATACAATTCTAAACTTTTATTTTTATAATCCTAGAAAATCTCTGTTTATTTATTTAAATCTTACATCCCCAAATAAGAAAAAAAATGAATAATCCGAAAAATATGGATTATAAAATCTAAAATCGGAATAAATTAAAATTTAACAACTCTGAAAAGAATTAAATTCAGCAAAGAAAAGAGAATTTCATTTTCGTCATACTGGTGAGTGGTTACGAAACAAATATTAAATTTCGTCCGATCGCAAATTCGAAATCTACTTTGGGAAGGAGTTTACAGCGATATTATCCATAATTTCTCGATCTTGACTTCGGCGATGTTTAGCCTGTAAGCAATTACGTTGAATCAACCTTTTAGCACTAGACTCGGAGAGCACATAGCACAGTGCTCAGTGGTAGTGAAAGTCAAGTGGTTCCTCCTAGCAGTCGGGCTTTCAGACATAGATTAGGATCCTTAATGCTCGCATGTTAGCGACACTCGAGGCCCTCACGGAGAAGTATAGTAACGTTGCCGTCTATCCTGTCGTAGGGTCGCGGAAAAGGCACTTTGCCTACAGGCAAATAAGGCGTCTACATTCTAATTGCCCGTCATAAATCAGCGACAACACCTGCATCGCTGGCTCTCCGTCTATCGGGTCGTCTCTTTGCTCCCTCGTCCTTATTGTATCATATGCATATGTGCAATTGTCTAAACGTATCCTTCATTCACATGAGATACCGAGGTATACAAAAAATAACAATTTGGGTATCTAGTCCTTTTCAAATTATCCTTAAAACAAAAATCTTCATTTTTTTATTATCCAGCTTAGCTTGAATATACATGCTATTTGTTTACAAAATATCAAATTTTTTTCGTCCATTTTTCGAAATTTCTTTCCTCAATTTCTTGAATTTTTAAAATAATTTTTATGTTTCTTAGAATTTGCGAAAATATTGGTTTTTTAGCCTGTATATACATGCTATTTGTTTAGAAAGTACCACATTTTTTTCGTCCATTTTTCGCATTTTCTTTCCTCAATTTCTTGAATTTTTAAAATAATTTTTATGTTTCTTAGAATTTGCGAAAATTAAAATAATTTTTATGTTTCTTAGAATTTGCGAAAATATTGGTCTTTTAGCCTGTATATACATGCTATTTGTTTACAAAGTATCACATTCTTTCGTCCATTTTTCGAAATTTCTTTCCTCAATTTCTTGAATTCGTTTTTCCATTTTTATTTTTCTAAGAATTCACGAAAAGATTGGTCTTTTCATTTCGATGATGAGCACGCGATGTTTGGTAACAATTTGCTTGTTCTTTTTATTGCTTCGTGAAACTTTGATCAATATGGTATTTGGAAAAACGGATCGATGAGTGAATAGAAAAATGTACAGGCATATTGGGAGTACATTAAGTTGAAATAAAAACTCAGAATGTTAGTATTTCTTTCTATATTCGTATAGGAATGATAGATTTATTCAAAAACCGAAATGAGTAATTTTTTTGTCCTTTTTTCAAATCAATATCGGGCGTAAATCCTTGTATCAGAAATCAATGAAAAAGGCTTGTAATGGATCGATATTATCAGTAGCTCTCATGGAATAATTCGATCTCTCATGAAATATCCGAAATACTTTTTGAAATTTGGATTAGTATCGCTTAATTAGGGAATATTGATGTTCAATCATTTTCGTCGACGTTTGTTCAATTATTGATAGGATTTCTCAGTACCTAAGTGGAATTCGGGAATTAGTGTAAAGCATGGTCAGGTAGATAAAAAAAGATTGGACATTGCAGGATATTTAAATCGTTTCGTGTCCTCTTATTCACCGGTACACCGTAACTCATTGTTGTCATCCTATACTTTGTTCGCTTTCCCCTCTTGAATCGTGAAAGCCTCAGGGGTCCTGGAGGTGATTTAATTCGGTCAAAAAGTCGTAAATTGAATGAGCTTCGATGTCAACCATATTTTTATTTTCGCTTCGGTTGTACAGATAATAGCGGAAATTCGCATTTGCATCGTAAATGTTTTCTCCCGTCGTTACGAAACAGAAATCCTCCAATATTGCGGAGTATGAGACGGCAGTTTTAATTAGCTTTGAATATGGAACACTTTGAAAAAATGCCAATATTTGCCTCGCGAGAAAAACGACTAATTTCATTTACCGAAAGTCTTAGGAAGCAAAACAAAAAAAAAAAAAATACACAATTGCTCCGATCGTCCACCAATAAAAGATGGGACACGTTGGAAGATGATAACAGTAAGGAAAACTCTAAAAATGTACGACCTGATCTAGTGACGCAAATCCCCGATTTCCCCGATCAAAAGAATCAATAAACTTTGAAACCACTATTCTCCCAAACGGATGAACCGATTGTGATGAAATTAATTCTGTGCATTCAGGACACTGAACTCAAGGACCGCCTGATCAGCGTTTCCTCAAAATTTGAAAAACAAAAACGTCTTCCGATAATATCGATAAAATCGTAGTAATTCGACGATAGAAAACTTCGTGCACTCGAAGTATACGTCAGTGGTAAAAATTCTAGAGGATGAACATGTTTCAAAGGTTATGAAAAAGTGGAGTCTGGTTCGTAGATCTTGCTCTCTAATCCTCGGGTTTCAGGCGACTCTGGACTATGGCCCAAGCGCGCTAAACATTTCGAAGGACCACTGAGGCTTCTCGCAGTTTTCGTATATACGTATATATAAAAGCGAATGATCGTATACAAACGGTTTTACGAACGAGTCTCCGTCACTCTCTTATTACAAAGTGAAATACAGTGGCGCACTCGAGGGACGAAGTGTGCACGTTCGCGAAGAAAACTGCGGCAAAGATAAAGAGACTGAGATGGGAAATGAGAGAGAAAGAGAGAGGGAGAGAGAAGACCCCGAGAGACGATGAATGAGAAAGCTGGATAAATATACGGGGTGAAGGAGAGGGTCGAGAGTAAAGGGATGAGATAAAGCCGCCGCTTTCGAGCCAATAATACACCGACAACCTTTATTTTATTTAAGCGCCCTTTCTCATTCCATCCACTTTTTCATTACGTTCATTTTCCAGCACTCCCTCCATCACACCGTTGCGTTCTTTATATTCTTGGAAGTTACACATCCATGCGGCACCAGGCAAACCTCGAGAAACCCCTCCCCCTTGAGAAACCCCTCCCTCCACCGTCTCTCTCTTTCCCTCTCTCCCCTTGCCCCTATCCCCATCCCCATTCCTCAAATGCGTTATTTACTATTCTTATTTTTTTCTTTCCACCCCCGTTTACGCTCGCCCACACGGCGATAAAGCCCTCTCTTCCTCATTACAATATTCTCTCGCGTGGTGGCTCTCAAAGAGAATCGATATCAAGTTCCTCCTGCTCACGCGCGACTTGCATGTATACGGGACGAAAAAAAAACTTGAAGATATATGGGGAAGCGTGAAGGGAGGAGCTTTTGGTTTTTTTTTTTCATTTTCTTTTTCACCTCGAGAAACCTTCAGTCTGCTGAGAAAAGGGCGAAAGTGAGAAAGAAAATTGACGACGAAGCAACTTAAATACAGCCGATTTCCTGTAGCGTAGAACACCATGGGAAAAAGAAAAAAGTGCATGTACGTACATCGCGTATACAGAGTCAAAACTTTTGCTAGACAGAACAAAACTAGATCTCTCTATGACTATCCATATTTTCGCCAAAAGATTTGGAATGTTTAACTATTTGAATTTCATCCTAGCATTGGTTTTCTTTGTTATGCAATTTTTTTTGTCTCAGAAGGATTCAAAATCAACTGGAATTCTCTTAGACTGATAACGCATTTTTTTTTTTTGGGTCTTTTTTGGGGTCTGGATCGATCCTTGGGAAATTTCAAAGTTGGCAGCAAAATCCAAAGTATCGAGGTTAAGATCCGTTTAGTTATTTATTTATCACTTAAAAAGCACGTGATAAGAAATTTGAAAAAGAAGACGTGCCTATGAAAAATAAATATATGAAGTCAATATAATAATGCACTTTGCTTATGAATATATAAAGTAAATGAAAAATGCATTTTTTCCAACATTCAAATATAAATTAGAAATACTTTTTGTTTTAAATATAAATTTAAATAAAAAATGTTTGGTTATCGAAAACTGAAGCCAATAGTAGAACGTACACACGGCTGTTTTGGCATTCCACGATAAAACAGTTACGTATATCCGAGGCGTCCAAATGTTCTTTTTTTCAAGATTTGGGGATGTCTTTTTCAGGCTGTTTCCTATAAATATATGAGGACGCGTGGATTTTATGATATTCGTTTTCGAGCATAATCCTTCGAGTACTTTATTGCACCAATAGTAAAAATGTCTATAACTATTATATTTTTATAATCAGCTTTAGACAAATATCATCATCATTGGTCCAAAGTCACTCCAAGGGTCGTTTCGAATAAAAAATTGACGATGCGGTTAAAAATATCTTTAAAACTTTTGAAAAAATTGACAGATCAGTTGACAGTCATCGGTAGATGGATATAACAGCTTTATAACTGTATAATATACAAGGGATAGGTCCCGTGATTTCTTGTTGAACGAGGCAGAAAAAAAAACTTTTCGGGTACAAGGAAAAAGGGATTTTCTTGCTTAAATCCCCGTGTCCAATCAAAAAATGTGCCAGTACCGTCTTGAGCTATGTATACGAAATCGAGTTCGTACCAGAGAGGGCTACATTGGGATCGATCGATCGCAAAACGAAGAGAGTTAAAAAGAAAGATAGGGAGAGAGGAGAGAAGTACATGTGTGTTTTCGTGTCTAAAGATTTTACGAAAAGTTTCTGCCCTAGAAATCCTTTATTTGCTCGTCTTGCAGCCAAAATTGTTGGCTCTAAACATTTTTTGGAAAAAAAAAAATGTACAGACTTTTTCGAAGAGGCTGTGGTTAATGTTGTGCTAGAATTAGCAATTTGAGTGATTCCACCATGAAGACTGATAAAATCTCCGAGGCTGAAGTGTACAAAACGACTTTTTCAATTTCTCAAATGTTCATCAGCTCATTCAGCTTGAATAAGAAGTCAACCTTGCCAGAGTATCGAATCAACTATTAGCCACCCAATAGAAAAGTACACGCTGGACTTTCCCTATTAGATGCTTCAAGGAAAGAATGGTTTGACCAGAGGAAATGGCATTGGTGCACAGAGGCTACACATAGGAGAATTACACGAGCGATAGATGTATCGTAGGCGTGTTTTCTCCGCATTGAAAACGAGTCCTCGGGCTATCGCTTTGTGAAAATCCGGAAAACCGCTAACCACCGATCCTCTCACGGTTGATGCTTCGTTTGCCGTAGCCACATCACTCTACGACATAGCGAAGTGTGGTATGTGAAACGGTTGCTTTTCTCCTCCAGAGAGAGAGAGAGAGAGAGAGAGCCTTCCGGCCCCGACTTGACCCCTCAGTCTGAAATCCGTGTGTATTTTACGTGCCAAAACGCGCCCGGAAAATTTTCCTCCGAAATTACTTCACGGATATATTTGCGAGATGTAAAACCAGGCAAAAGTAACCGATGCGTAAAGCTTTTGGATATACAGTGAAATCCCGATTACCAGAGAAATATCGGAGCCGAATGACGTAAAATATAAAGTGTAGTAAAAAGAAATACATGATGTTTCCAATAGATGGCTTTAGTTACCTGTATCGATCGATGAGTTCGATCGGGTTACACTAGATGGCGTTAGAAAGATGAGATTTCGTACTGAACAAACGTTTCCGACAGTTTTATGATTGGTTGACTCAGGTCGCGATTGGTTGACTCCAGAAAATGATGGATTTCATTTTACTACATCATATATGTATATTTTGAAAGAAATCGTCATTGCTCACATCATAATCCATATCCGGGATAAGATGAAACAAAGTTCAGGGTAGAAATCTGGTGATGATGCCCCAGAGCTGTTTTATCACTATTTTATAAATTGACTGTCAAACCCGACGACGTATATTTATTTAAAATTAAACTTCGATTAACTAAATAATTCTTGTACATTTGGTAAAAAGTAATTTAACAAAAAAGAGAGTGATCTTTGAAGCAAGGTTAAAAATACGTTTTATCTTTAAGGTGCTTCAAGGTGACTGGTAATTCAAGTTTTGACCACGTATTTAAATTCATATATGTTTCATGTGGTAAAAAGATTCTATAGAAAATGAATAATTAATGTATCGTTATTTCATCGAGAATTGTTATTCTTTAAATGTTCAACAATTTTTGTAATATTTGAGAGATCCGTCTAGTAATGCTTCAAAGCCAGAAATCTTTTCGCGCGTCGTTTTTAAGGACATTTTGCAGCTCATTGGGCACACTCCATTATTACAGCAACCGTAGCTAGGGAAATACATATTTCCAATATGGCAGCACGCTTGGAAATTGGTGGAAATATTATATGGTTCGAATTTAGCATAATAGCGAGGGAAAATTGATGGAGCGAAGGTACGGGTGGCACCGCATATCTGTAGATGTGTTACGCATTACGAACGTCACTTTTAGAATCGTCGAGTTCGTAGCTCAGCCAAAACCAAATGTGGCTTTCGCTTCGTACATTGACTCGCGTATATACGGGTCTTCACCGTAATTAAGTCGAATTACATGTAACAGCTGAGCATTAACTCGCAACGAGAACCTTCATCCAGTCACCCGTTTTCCGCACCATCAGCGAACTTCCTAGGCTCTTGCGTATAGGGATCTTCATTGTACCTTCGGTCATTCGATCTGCTCTCGTTATCTTCTCAAGGGAATTTCCGAACCCGAAATTGACATCGGATTTTCGATCCGTGACAACAAAATTAATAAACGTTTTTTCTCTCGACAGTTTTCAAATAATTCGAACTAATTATAACGGACGTTTAATTGGACGAATAAGTCGCGAACGAATGGTAACGGTTGCTCGGATCATGGACTGAAATGAGATTATTATATTCAGATCTACGTATATTAAATATTCCTCCAAAGTTCCTTTCTCTATGGATATTTGAAACTCTTATATTTTTCGTGCTCTAACTTTGTTCTAATTGGTTCTAATTCTTCTATTGCTTCTAATTTTTCACAGGATCCTTTTTATTTAATATTTTCAGAATGGATTTTTTATTTCTATTTTTTTCACAGCTTAGGATTTGTACTTTGATTTGTAATAGTCCATTATCGTCGCCCAGAAAAATCACTCCACTTTTCATGTTCTCGTAACAATGCATAGGTTATGATATTTTTTGTTGCTTCGCGTATGTTTTTTCGCGAGGCGATACGATTCGTTCGGTCTCCCAAGAGGCCTTTGTACGGACATTGTGCCTCGATCTCATCGCCATCATCGCTTTCAACGCAGGATTATCGTTTGACTTATTTTACTTAAGGCAGGAAGATCATTTACAAATTTGAAAAAAATCGACTGTTTTTTTCGATGAATTGATAGTTCAATTTCTTAAGAATATTGTGTCCCATTTTTACAGCGAAATTACAAGATTTGTTGGAGTTACCGCAAAAAGACGCCAACTTTGTTACATCAGCAGTTGGTTGATGAACCTCAATATTATTTTGGATACCAAAAATAAAACTTACTTTTGCCTTCAAATATAGCAAGAATGTTACAAAAAATCACAAAATTGACTTTATTAAGCTGCCATTTGTTGAATTTTGGACTTGTGTCAAAAATCCTGGTTTACCAACAGGCTTCAAGAATCACTATGATTTTTTTTTTTTGGTAATCACAGCGTGAGTGTGAACTCCAGCAGTGCGGCAATTTTTTCGAAATCTTCTAAACATTAATGCAGACGATGGGCAATTGGTGTTAAAAAAAGTGTATATATTTTTTTCAAACAATTAAAATACGAAACAAAACATATTTAAAGATTAAAATATCTGTGTGCATTTCTTCCATGAAAAAAAAAAAACATCATACGAAACCCATCATTTTCGAGCTTGTAAATGGTCTTCCTGACTTAACTAGCCTATTCTCCTGGTCCCACATTCTCGTCGCGCCAACGTTATGCAATCCACACGTTTCTTATCTACCCGTCGACTTCGCGGCCAACTTAAGCTTAAGCTCCGACTTAAGCTCCGGCCGGAGAATAACTACCGGAGATATCGACACTGCATATGTATCAACTCAGTCTGGTGCTCGTTTTACCGTGCCGATACTCGATAAAGTGAGGGATGGTAAAGAGAGAAAAAGAGAGGGAGAAAAGTGAGAAAAAGAGAAGGAGGAAAAGAGAGAGAGAGAGAAAAGTGGAAGCTCCGTAAGACGATCGGGACGAGAAAGCACGATCTTTTCTATCTCAATCTCATTCGTCCTTTAGCAGTCTGGAGCCACCCTCGCGTGAAGAAAAAGAAACGTATAGAGAGTCAGAAGGAACAACTCGCGAGGACAAAAAATAAAATACTCCAAGTGGTTTCCTGCGTAACGGTGTGCCTGAAACAGCTGGTGCAATGTGAATGCGCGGTTTCTGTTTTTTTTTTTTTTTTTTTTTTTTTTTTTTTTTTTTTTTTTTTTTTTTTTTTTTTTTTTTTTTTTTTTTTTTTTTTTTTTTTTTTTTTTTTTT
>JAPYZI010003652.1:0-32278 GCA_030523105.1 Ophioninae sp. A BG-2022a | reverse complement strand
TCTAGGAAAAAATCGTAAAAATCTTCTAAAATCGCGATTCTTTTTGCTGCGTGCAGTGCTTTCGACGAAAATTCATTGATATTCGTAATTAGCTGAAAAATTTCGATCAAATGGCCATTTGTAATACTTTTAAAACGGAAAAAAAAAATGTTTCGACTATCCCGGCCATTGTGTGCCGACCAGCAAAGGCAAAAATTAATCGCTTCAATCGATGAAACGTCCTTGAAACGTCCGGTACCCTATATTTTTTTAACGAAACAGATGTCATCGCGACAGTTTTGTTGACACTTTCCGCTTTTTGGATAGTTCGTATCTAATCGCGAACTATTAATATTTCCGTTTCAAAGATCGATCCGCTGCACGTATCTCCCAAATGTTGTGTATTAAATGCATTGATTTAATGAATAAATTACTGTCGTAATTCTTCGATAATGTATGCTGAATTTTCGCCGACGTAATTCTGAATTGTTACAGATGCGGAAAAAATCAATTTTTGCATTGTTGCAACGTTACAATCTTGACCTTTCAATTCCAGAAATCGGCGTGAACATGCAGCAGAGCTCCATGATAAAGTACGAATTCGTGGGAAGTTTTCGTTCAACGATATCTGAGAACATACGAGTTGGTTTTACAACGACGAATCCTCGTGGTTTCCTATTGGGGATGTATTCGAACGTATCCGGAGAATACATGACGATAATGGTATCGAACAGCGGTCATCTTCGGATAGTCTTCGATTTTGGATTCGAGAGGCAGGAAGTTATATTCCCGTCGAAGCACTTTGGCCTCGGCCAATATCACGACTTGCGAGTGAGGCGAAAAAATTCGGGCGCCACTCTGGTCATGCAAGTCGACAATTACGAGCCGAAAGAATTCCACTTCAACATCAAAGACTCGGCGGACGCCCAATTCAATAACATACAGTATTTGTACATCGGTAAAAACGACACGAAAGCGGAAGGTTTTATCGGCTGTATATCGAGAGTCGAGTTCGACGATATTTACCCGCTGAAGTTGTTGTTCCAAGAGGATGGACCGAGCAACGTGCGTTCCCTGGGTTCGCCGTTGTCGGAAGATTTCTGCGGTGTCGAGCCGGTCACCCATCCGCCTAATATCGTCGAAACGAGGCCACCACCGCGCGTCGACGACGATGTACTCAGATCGGCTTACAACGAAACCGACACCGCGATATTGGGCAGCGTTCTAGCGGTCATTCTCATCGCCCTCGTCATCATGGCGATCCTTATTGGACGCTACATGTCGAGACACAAAGGCGAGTATCTCACTCAGGAGGACAAAGGCGCCGAGGTTGCTCTCGATCCTGATTCGGCGGTCGTTCACTCCACCACCGGACATCAAGTACAAAAACGCAAAGAGTGGTTCATTTAATAACCAAAAAAGAAAATTAAACATCACGGATCAACCGAGATAAGGATGGGGTTGGAAAAATTGATAATCGAAGCACGAGTCAACCGAAACGTTTCTTTTTTCTTGACATTTCGAAGACCAAACGTTCTTTTTTATTTTTATTCTTTTTGTAATTGTTTTTTTTTTTTCACCAAAACCGACGGAACTGGCACGATCACGAGCCAGAGAGGTTGCAACGAGTGAATGTTGAAAATATGACGGAGTATGACGAGATTTATTCACGCGAAAAGATGATCGGTCATTTTCCTTTTTTTTGTCTTCTTTGCTGCCAGGCGAAATGGAATTTCACTTGGACAGATAACACTCGATAATAATGGTTCGGTCATGAAAGCAAGTGAGCGATTTTTCCTACGCGCCACAAATTTGGTAATTGAAACAAGCCTCCAAGTGGATGAGATATTCTCATTAGGATTCGCGTTTCAATAACATTCGTCGTTAAATCCGATATTTCATTCGTAGCTGCGTAGTAACCCTACCGATTTTTGCCTTTACGAATACTTCGAAAAATAATGTAAATAGAAACTCATAGAAAGAAACGCCGAATGAACAAGGGAATAACATTTGACCGAACGAACTTACGACTGGACCTTTATTGTATACAGCTTGTCGAACTCACGTTCAACGGACAAATTCCGTTGGGAAACTAGAATTAAGTGCCAATTAACATGGGTAGTATGTAGTTTTCTCTTCTTTTACAATTTTTCATTGTTCACTCTATAAAATTAGGGTACGATGGGAATCTTTGCTCGAAAAAAAAAACATCAAAAAAGAAAAAACACACTTCACAAGCCTAGAATAATATATTTTTTATTCGAGGACGAAATTATTATTGCGTCAATAATTCCGTTTGACCTCTTAGGTAACAAAAATAGAAAGGAGAATTAAAACGGACAACGTGCGGCGATGCTCATGTACAAACGAATCTTCTCGGCACGTTTTTCATTTGCGTTTCGTTTTCTTTAACTTGCACAGTATTAGTTGTAACTTTTACCGTCCAAACTGCATTTTGCGAATTATTTTTACGTTCTTTTTCCATTGTTTTATTATTATTATTATTATTATTTGATATTATTATTTTTATTTTTCAATTTTTAATGATTCAACGTTAATTTGCAGCGTGCATTTTTAGTTTATTATCCGCCGCGGTTGCGCCATGCTCGGGGAGTTTATCTTCCCCGAAACGGAAAAATGGAAAGTCGTTTGTTTTCTCGAAAAACGAAATCCGGCATAAATCGGTTTTCCTTTACGAGAGTCGAAAAAAATGCATATCTCGGTATTTTTTGAAAATGTGTGTTGGAACGATCCAAACGTTTAGACCAAATTCCGAAGCGTCGAGTACCGGTGATGAAGTTTCGGGAAAATTTTCAACAAACCGGAATTTAGTTTTTTCTCGTCAAAATTTTTGAATCCACAGTTAAAGTGCGAACGATATTGAGCGAAACTGATAAAAACAAACAACGAGTAATCGTAGTTTGAAAAGAATTGTAATGCCGAGTATGTCTATGTAATATATACGTGACTTTTGTACAATGAGAGAAAAAACGAAAAAAGAAACGAGATACGATTATTTTGTATTGAGAAGGAGCGATCTTAATTACGGAAAAAGGAAGTGAAACAGTGTGTGAACGAATAAACATGTACAGACTTCTGATACATTCCAGACTCTGGCATTTATTTTTCTTTCGTTTTCATTTATTAATTTTTTTTTCATTTTCTCACGTTTTTCTAAATTTCAATTGCACTTACATCGATATTTGTTTTTTTTCTTTTACAACCGAATTATCAATACGTAAACTCGGAAAAATTACAACGGCGGAATCAACGCGATTCCCGCGAAACAAAAATATCCACGATCCAGTCGTAACCGAAGCTTGTTTTGATGAATTATATTCGAACGGTTGGTCCTACTCCAGCCATTAATCTGATTACAAGTTTTACGATACGATAAATTTTTTTCTTCGTTTTAATATACGCTTACAAGGAAATACGCGAATCGCAATGCGGCAGCCTTCGATTAAACAAAAGACAGAACGGACGCAAAACGACTCAACGAGATGATAGATTCAAGAAGGATCGAGATCTATAATCTTCCAGATGTGCCTTGATTTATCAATTTCCTTCTCGACACACGGATGATAGGAAGAAAGGGCAGTTTCAAGGAATACTTGATTTATCGTTCTTCGACGAAAGATCTCTAAAGAATAAACTCTCCAGACGAAGAAAGAAAAAATGAGATTAAGAATCAACCGAACTTTTGTCTACGATAAGCTATCGTAATTATTACTATTACTATTATCATTATTTTCGTTTTTTAAAACGTGTAAAAAGTTTCAAGCTTTGCAAAAATAAACATGATGAAAGAAACATTGCAAATCTCGTTGTAAATGTACAAATTATGGTATTTTAACTGCGTTTGTACCCAAAAAGTTGAGAATTTCGAAATCGTTTGAAAAATTCTTTACGACTCAACTATCGGAACGAATGATACCAATTTTTCTATCTAATTCGAGAAAAAAAAGGAGATTGATATTACACTTTCCAATGTATCGACGAATTTTTAGAATTTGATAGACACAACCTGTCGTCGAGTACAGAAGAAATTAGTGATGTGCAAATTACTGATGATCAAAATTGATCAAAGAGCCAAAAATAATGAACATAGACGCGCGTTGCGATTTTTTTCATACAAATATACAAATATCTCGCGTATTTGACATTCTCGCATCGAGATCTCCTAGAGAATAAAAGACTTATCGATACACCGATACAAATAACCTTAAATTTTTAAAAAATGTTGTGCATTTAACAAAAATTATATTACACAAGCACTAAAGAGTTTAGTGATCGAATCGAAAGCACTTTGGGCTTTTCTTCATTTTCTTTTCATCGTGAAAAAAAGAATACGAAGCGGTGATAACTTATCAGCGATTCTCGATTTAAATTTGACAATCGGTGTATATTTAAATACACATAATTTCCTATTTAATTATATTTGAAGAAACGCGTTTACGAAAACATTTGCACTCTATTTATCCTAAGAAGTATTCTAAGTATATAATCGATTATTCGAGTTCATCAATTCGAAAAGAAAACGCGAACGAACGACGCGCGACGAAATTCGCGCGAGCTGTTTTTACGCCTCGTCGCGAAATCCTAATAATGGCGATAACGCCAACCAGCGATCAACTATTAAAAATAGTTTACCATGTCCCAGAAGTAACGTAAAAAAACGGAAAAAAAGGTCAACGATGCGTTTCCTCATAAGAACACTACATCGTTCGTACATCGAGCTAATTCGAGTAACCTTCGGCGATAAATCACTTGTGTTACTCGCGACAATTTTACTCGATTGGTGACCCAATGGAGGTTCATTCGTATCGCGCTCACTACTTCAGACATAAGTACACGCTTTGATAGTTTACGTACGCATATATATGTCTATGCACGTAGCAAAACCGTATTACGATGAGACATCGAAGTACCTGGGCCATGAAGAAAAACGTTAATCACTGAAATTACGCTAATTGTCCTCAAATCGAATGCAAAGTCAAATTTTCGATTTTTCATTGAGAACTCCGATCCACACTGTCGTCGCTATCAACATCACAGTTGATAACGATTTTAAGGACTCTGAATTTGAGTGCAGCATCGCCTCGCTGAACAAGCCAAAATGATTTTCGTTTATGGTGCAGTGATGAGTTTTAATGAAGTTTTCGCATTGTCATGGTGCACAATTTTCCAAACGCGAGAATAGGAATTATCGATAAAAATAATTTGTTTAGTTTATTCGTTTGGAAAATTGCAATTGCATGGATCCGCGTGTTCGAAACTAATGATTAAATTCAAATGAAACAAAGTTAGTTTTCCTGTGACATTCTCTTTGGATGTTTTTCGCCGGAATGAAACCTTTAGGCAAAAACAGCGAAAAAAAATGTTGAGCTAATTAGCTCAACATTTTTCTAGCTATCGCGAGAACGTCGCAATGCTTCACTAGACCTTGGAATCCCAAATTTTTTCGTTACTTCACTGTCTCAAAGTAAACGAAAGGGCGTGCACGTACAAAGATATTGAGATGCACAGCATAGCCTAGATCTCGCCTAATTAATTGAAATAAGAATTGTCGAAGGCATCGAAATGATCGCTCTTTTCATACGGATATCACGAACGACCTAGGGAGATTCTTTTTCCTCTTGATTCTTAAGTTTCGTCAATATTTTCGTTTTGTCCGTCACTTTTACGTATTCGTCATCTGCAATACGAACGATCATGGATTACAATTTTGAATAATGTTGAAAATTAATTTGTTATTTTTTCTGAGAATGGACAAAATGGGTCGAAAAAAAATAGAAAGCGAGTTTTTCTTACCAGAATCATTGTCGCTGAGTTGACGAGGCGACAGTCTGCATCCCCTGGCCAAATATGCCTTCAGTTTGTCAACACTGGCCAGAATAAAACCCAAAAACGGCGGCGAAGGCTTTAACGGTCGCGACAAGTACTCCGGATGATATTGGGTCGCAACGTAGTAAGGGTGATCCGCCAATTCTATGATCTCCATGCGTTGGCCCTCGTCATCGTGACCTGTCGACCAAAATTGCACTTCTTGTAATAACTAATCATAAACACTTGATTAAACGGGCAAATATTTCGATCCATTTGATGCTATTTTTAAGCAGTTCAAAAATTCCTCACCGACGAATCTCAACCCAGCAGCTTCGAAGTCCGCGACGTACTCGGGATTAACTTCGTATCTGTGACGATGCCTCTCATCGACGCCATCGACGTTCCCGTACAATTGTTCTGAAAACATTACGATATTCGTTATTTCTCAAATTCGATTAACAGATAAACCGATGTTTTGCTGTACGTTTGAAAAGGTGAGATTTTTTTTAAACTTCGAAAGATGACCAACGTTTGATATAACTTTCTAATATTAGGATTATTTTTCGATGTCTTCGATGTCTAGTGCATTGAAAAAGACTCGTGCTTACTGATGATCGAAGACTCGCTCTTGAAACGCGTGTATCTCTTGCCGAGTCTCATCGTGCCACCCATTTGACCCTGATTGTGTTCCGGCATGTCAATGACGACCGGATGCGGAGTTTCTGGGTTGATCTCCGTGCTGTTTGCGTCTTCGAGATTTAGTACGTTACGGGCAAATTCAACCGCGGCCATCTGCAGACCCAAACATATTCCGAGGAACGGCTTCTTCTTTGTTCTGCACCATTTGCAGGCAGCGATCTTGCCCTCGATACCACGAGTGCCGAAACCGCCCGGCACGATTACTCCGCTGCAATCGTTTCATCAAATCGAACGTCAACTTTTGTTCACAGGAGTTAATGCATTTCAACAGCTGGTTGAAACGCATTAGCCTCAAAGCGCGTGAGCGAAACAATGACACACGTACTCGCTTTTGCAGAGTTGCTGCCAAGCCTGGTGATACAAAACAGGATCGCTCTGTTTCGTCGTTTGCTCGAGATTTGCCGCCTCGATGTACTGGAATACGAGTTGAAATTATCAATTGTTTATTACATTTAATCGATACGTTCGAATTATCATATTAATAATTATGTAAAAATAATGTAATAATAATAATAATAATAATAATAATAATCAATAATTACGTAGTTTCAGTTTATATTGAATTTTCTAATGGGTGTGAATTAATCGTGAAAATAAATATTTAACTATTTTGTAAATTAACTGCCAAACACGCCAAACGTAAATATTTAATTTATTCTATCAGGAACTATTATTTCCCAAATTTTCAAGAATTTTGACGATTTTTCAATGTTCTTCCAGTAACACTTTAAGGGGGAATTAAATCAGATGGAAGATTGGTGGCATTTCCGAACCTGTACCTACCGTCAAGTTCAAAGAATATCCAGCTTGTATGGAAGAATGTTGAAGAGCTTTTCTCACTGACGCGTAAGAGTCTTCGAGTTTCGTGTACTTTCCTACGAGGGCAATATTAACTTCCTTGCGGAGGTGTTCGATGCGTTCGGCAAGGTCGCGCCACTTCTTCATGAAGGGACGCGGCCTCGGCATACCGATGTTCAACTTGAGTCTGTCGTTCAAGAACTCGATGACTCCCTGACTCTCCATCAACAATGGCACTCGGTAGATCGAGGATAAATCGTGAATAGTCAAAACCTGAAAACGAAAGCCAAAAGCTAGTCCCGAATATCCTTTCTATTTAGGCTTTAATTATCTAGAATGCATTTTTATCAAGATTCACCCGGCTGTTACCTGTTCAGGTGGAACATGGCAGAAATTCGATATTTTTTCTTTCACGGCTTCCCCGATCGGATTTTCCGACCTGCAAACTATGAGATCGGGTGACAAGCCGAAACCTCGCAGTTCCCTGACACTCGCCTGGGTTGGTTTCGTTTTTGGTTCTCCAGTCGAGCGTGGCTGAAAAAGAAACAACTCCTTTAACCTCTCGCCCGCAACTGCCTTGCATGACAAAGTCTTGTCGTTCTTTTCAACGAACCTGCGGCACCAGGGACACATGGGCGCAGCAGAAATTCTCCTTCTGAACTCGAAACTGGAACTGCCGGAAAGCTTCTACGTAGGGCATTCCTTCGATATCTCCAATCGTACCACCCAGCTCGATGATGCAAACCTGTGTAAAAAGACTTTCTCTATTATACAGGCTGTTTATGAGTGTTTAGACAAGCACAGATTTTTTTTCTGATAAATTACCACTGGAGGATCGCCGTCTTCGGTTACAGGCTGACACGAGACTCTCTCCACCCATTCTTGTATTGCATCGGTGATGTGAGGTACAACTGTGAACAGATAAAACGTACATGTATCCGCTTACAGGTAAACATACACAAACAGACAATCGTAAATGTCTTGAATGTATAACGATTTCTGTTTTTTTATCTTATACGCTGATAACTGGTCGCAACATATCGTCTCTACAAATTTTTGTATCGTCTAACAAAAGTGGCACAACAGTGGAACGATGATACTCGTTGTTGGTACAAAAACATACTTCTACGTTTGAAGTTTGCATCGTTTCAATACAGCGATTGCTTTTTTCATCAGTTTATTATTTTTTTGTTATAGAAAATTATGTATCACGAATTTCCTTGAGATAGCTGAATAAAATTACAATAAAACCTTTAATAAGCATCGTTCAATCATAAGCTCAAATCTCCCAATAAAATTTTGGAAAGTGGGAAACAAAAAGCTTTTTCGTTGCGTTTCGCTTCTATTGTACACTTTTGATTTGTTCGAACGATAATATGAATTTCTTTACCTTGGACGGTCTTTCCCAAATAATCTCCCTGTCTCTCCCTGGTAATGACTTGCTGATAAATTTTTCCCGTCGTTATGTTGTTGTCCCGATGAAGGGTGACGTCGAGAAAACGCTCGTAGTTTCCAAGATCAAGGTCGACTTCTCCACCATCCTCGAGAACGTATACCTCACCTGGAATGCGTTTTATTGTTACTAACCGTTTTGTTTGGGTTAACTGTCGAGTTTAATATTGAGTCTCGGTAATTGTATCGCGTGAAATTGATACGTATATCACATTCGTCTTCAAAGTATCACATCCAAAGATTAACACTACCGAATTTATTTCAGGACTTCGAAAAAAGGTTTGAATTTCCCGCTCCCGTTAGGGGTCACGTGATACGAGAGGAGAGCGTTTTCGCGCGATTCGAACGAACGTATGCACGGTAGTTGATTGGTCCAAATGCTTAAAAGGCAACGACCGAATGTTTACCACGGACCAATGGAAACTCGCCTGCGGCGACGCGAAAAACTGTGAGCGACTGGAAAGCCGTTCGTGAAAACGGCGCGCTATGTAGACAAAATGGCTACCAAGCCACATGGTTTTCAGGCACAATGGTTCCTCGATGGCACGCTATTCCGAGCGTTGAGGAAACGAGTCAACGATCCGATAGTTTTTTTTAATTCTTTCACATTTACCCTGAACGTCTAGCAAAATCTTACCGTGTTCGTATGGTGAGAAAGTGCCAGCGTCTATATTTATGTACGGATCAATCTTGATAGATGTCACATGAATTCCACAATGTTTCAATATAGTACCGAATGAGCTGGCGATTACGCCTTTGCCCACTCCGCTTATAACACCCCCGGTGACCAATATGTACTTCATGATTTCTACTATTTTCCCTTTGTTCACAGAGATTTGCGTATGGAACAACTATGGCGGCGCTCTTCACGAGCAAACGACAGTCCGATCCTCACTCTCGCCAGACGCTTGACGGACTGGACCAAGTGAGAACAGTGCCGGGAACAAGACTCGTCGTTTCTAATCGCCGATTGGCTGCGTCGCGAATGATACGCACGCGCCCTCTCGTTGACCTTGAAATTCGTGGGGGCAACGGAGGGTCCGTGCAAATTATACCGCAATATTCAATTGCATAGTATGAACCTGCTAAAAATCGATTGCCACGAAGAGCACATGACGTGAATTGCTAAAATATTACCCGGCGCAGTAATAAAAACAAAAACGCCGTTCCCCTGCCAATTTTTTCATGGCCGCTTTACAGGAAAGTTTAAACCGCGTGGTTGATCAAAGGCCACGTGGTTTTCATCACCATTGCATGAGCTATCAGTTTTTCGGTGAAGCAATTTCCGTTCACGCGTTCACTGGAAAATAACTGATCATTTTGCTGCACTAATTTGTCGTTTCCATAAAAAGTTAAACGAGGCAACTCTAGCAATTACACGTTCGTAATTTGTACACGAGTCTCGTGTCTCGACGAGCGCACGTGTACATTTCGAATCATCGAATTAGTTTTGTCCCTGTACTTTGCATCATCGTCACGATAGAGTTCGCCAAAAAAAAAGTACAGAAAAATGTCGAAAAGTCTAACCGCCAAGATTGGTCCGTCAATCTTGAATTCCGATTTGTCTCAACTGTACGAGGAATCCCAACGCCTGATCGACAACGGAGCCGATTACCTTCATCTCGATGTTATGGACGGGCACTTCGTCCCTAACCTCACATTTGGTCATCCCATCGTCAAGTGCTTGAGGAACAAGATAAAAAATGCGTTTCTCGAAACACATATGATGGTTTCGAAACCTGAACAGGTATAGAGTTGCACAAGAATATTGCGACCCTGATCCCGCTTTTTGGATTCTTCAAACAGAAACTTCATTTGTTTTGCCGAGCAGCAGTGTCTTAAAACTTTGTACTCTGGGACTCTACTACAATAGCTATATTTTTTTATTTATCCCTTCGTGTCAAACAATGAATAATTATCATTGTACAAATTGGCGCCTCTTTGTTATTGAATGTTGCTGCAAAAGGATTTTTTGTTTGCAGCAATTAAAAGTTATCAAAACCTTCAGCATTATCTTTCGCAATATATTATGATAAAAACTCATGAATAATTAGGAATTATTTACTCTCATCAGTGGATAGAACCAATGGCTGATGCCGGTGTCGATCAGTACACGTTTCATGTCGAACCAGTCCAGGATGTGCCATCGTTATGTAGGAAAGTCAGAGAAGCAGGAATGAAGGTAACTTTGGATGAAAGCAAAATAGGAGTAATTTGAACATTACATGTGTGCTCAAACTGGGTAAAAAGAAATGATATTTCGGTTCGGTGCAAAAAGGTCGGCGTTGCCCTCAAGCCGGGCACTCCAGTGGACGTTGTTGCAGAATACGTAGATCAGGCTGACATGGTCCTAGTGATGACTGTGGAGCCAGGATTCGGTGGTCAAAAATTCATGCAATCAATGATGGAGAAGGTCGCTTGGCTAAGAAGTAATTATCCTACACTGGACATTGAAGTCGATGGCGGAGTTGGGCCAAACACGATAAATGCATGTGCCGAGGTATATACAAGAAATAATAAAACATTATTACCTAAAAACTTCCAGGACAGTTTGAAAAACTACTTGTCCTTTTTTACAGGCTGGAGCGAACATGATAGTTTCTGGAACAGCTGTTACAGGTTCCAACGAGCCAGAAAAAGTCATCAAGAGTTTGAGGGATACGGTGAACAGCTGTATAACAATTAAAAGATCGTGAAAGTAGCCAACTTATTTGTTTTTGTGGGTTCGCTGTGTATTTTTACACTGTTTTGTATATTTTTCTATATGTAATTATTGTACAAAATACAAATACTGTTTGGGCTCTGGTAATATTTCATGTTTTATTTTTATCTATCTGATTATTTCTTTTTTCAAGCTCCACGGAATTGTAGATGTGTATATTAATATATATATATATATATATATATATATATAAATGGAACTGGAAAATAACTCATGGAAGTGCGTATAAAACAAGTATTAGCAAAAATTTTATTTCGACAATTGTTCTATCGGACGAAAATATACCAGAAGTGAACAATTACGAGTCTGTTGGAAACTCGGCATCCGAATTGTACATGTCCTCCGATACAGTGCTTCCTTCGGTTTTTGAATTATCCATAGCATTCCCTGTCAAACTCGGGCCAGTTTGAAACTGTGGATGAGCCAAAGGTGGATTGTTCGGATTCAGCTTAGTTCTCAACTCCGAAAGGGTCACCAAGATCGCTTCTTCCGTCCGGATAGTCCTAGACCCTTGTTCGGGACAAGTGTTTAAATACTTGTCAAAAAGTAGAGCAGGGTCGTCAACGTTCAAGTGAGAATCGAGCTCCAGAGCAGCTTCCAGACCGGACAGGCCGCCAAAAACTATGAGAGCATGATCATAGTTCAAAGAGCGGGTCGGTAACGTGTCCACGCTGGAGCCTTTGTCGGAAGTTCCTACGGTCAAGTCGTATCCTTTGGGATAAGGGCTCTTAGCGAATATCTCGGTGAGACTGGAAGCCAGTCTCACCGTGTACCCCCAATAGATGCCAGTCTCATTCCGCGGCGACAGAGGAGAGACCACCTCGCCTTTCAACTTCTTTGAATTCTCCTGATTAGTGGACATTCTAACTGTGACTCTGAGGCCTGCCGCGAGAACTTTGTCGACGTGAACGTCATTCAGCAAACCAACATTGACCTGGGAACCTTTTCCAGGCTTGATAGGCTTATTGGTGACTACGCCTTCGCGAAACGGGGAGACGTCCTGCTGGCGTAGATGATGCGGCGCGTCGAGAGGATTCAATACTCCCGCGTACTGCAAATCTTTGTGCAATGGGAAGAAATATTTTCTGAGGTATTGAGGACATTCGAGGTACTGAAGTATTCTAGCTAATTGAAGACAGGCTATTCTTCCCTCTCCCAGTGACTCGTCCTTTCTCAACTTTTTCTTCTCACTCTCCGTAACTTCGCCCTTGTCGTCGAAAACTATGACCTCATCGACCTTGTAGACGCACGCCGCTCGGGCGATTTGCCCAGCCAGGTAAGTTCGCAATTCGGCTGACTGCGCATTGTCCAGTATCGAACCTGGCACCGCTATGCTTATCGTCGAGACCGATTGTTTTTCCAACATTTTCTCGTCCCCCGACTTAGATTCCTCCGTCTGCACTTTGTCACTCTCTTCCCTTTTTATTTTTTTTATCAATCTCTCTTCTCGCCATTTTTTACGCTGCTCTTTGTGGATACGATTGTGCTCTTTCCAACTTTTCGACGGGCACACGGATCCTGACATCGCAATGAATTTTTACGCCTGGAACGTCCGATCAAGTTTTAGGTTATGGCAACACACGCGGAAATACCTTAGTTATTTAATTCAATGGATATGATGTTCGCGCAGGATGACACTTTTTAATGAGAATATAGCAAGATCAGAGTCAAGCATCAATTTGCCATTTTTCTTTCACTAAATTCGCTGTAGTTTTAGCGGTTAATTCAAGAAAACAATTTTTATAGATTATGGTCACTCGTGAAAGCGCGGATATTACAGATATCGATAATACCGATTTGTGCGGTTATCTCTGAAGGAACAGCATAAGTCCGCCATTTGGAATATGCAGAAACTTTCTTTATCGATTGTACATGTGTCGGGGCGATATCTGCTATACCGACTGACGGGAAAACTGTTTTATCAAGCTCGCACACAAATTATCTCTGGGGAACGAGGATCAGGCAAAGTATTTTTTTTTTTCATGATTGATGAATGCGTTTCCGGGTGTTACGAGCAATGCTCGCCGAGGGACGTTACGTGAAAGTACCACAATTGCAAAGATTTTCACATTTGGCGAGAATTCCTCGTTCCCAGTGTAATTCCCTCGGCAATCGTTATAACCACTATTTTTTATTGCAACTTCTGCGCTGCTGAAGTATTTAACTGATTGTAAACGCGCGTTCTGTGCATCGTTGAAATCCGAGATGCCATTGAAGGCGCGTTTCGAACATACTCAATGGCAGAAATAACTTATCCAGTCGTATCCATTATTTTCCTGAACATTCGTAAAAATCAGTAATTAGACAAAGATTAATATTATTTATTATTAAAAAAAAAATAGAATCGCATATAGCTGAGTGAAAGAAGAACTGAAAATTTTCCATAATTTCTTCTAGGTATTTAAGACAATTTAAATTAACGCTATTTCGCGCCATTTTTTACGAATGCATTGAATAGCGCTGCAAGTTCGAATGAATTTGTTTTTTCACATTAAAAATTTCGTAAGACATATAAATTACATTCGAAATAACAATTCTTGTCAAAATCTATTATAAACAGCCAGAATTACTAGATTCAAAAATGTAATTGCATGTTTGAGTTTTTTTGGGCTGTAATAAAAAAAAAAAAATTTAATTAGAAAAAAAAACGTGATTAATCGTCAACCAATAAGTTTCTTTATTTGTACGTTACCAAATTTGTTTACGAAATTGACTTATAAAGCTTACATAACCAAAAAAAAGCTTAATAATGAATCTATCAGTTATAAACAATTTCACGAATGTTAACTTTTAAGGGGTTCAAGGTTGTGCTTAACTACGAGAAACAAATCCGTAAATCCAACGGTAGTATTTACGTCACTCCGAAATACCGGAAAACCGCTTCAGAGTTAAAAAAAAATCAATTCGTATTTTATGAAAAACCGAATTGCGTCACGTCGGCGTGAGCGATGTGACGCAGGAAGAATCCAAGGCGAGTTCGAGCTCGTAGGAGAACTGATCCGCGTTTATAATTTATAGAGACGTTTATTTATTACTTTCTTTTCGAGGCAACATTTTTTTTTTGAATAACATTTGTTAATTGAACGAATTATATTTCGGCTGGACAAAGATGGCCATGATCGTTGATGGACATCGATCGATGACATCTTAAAATCCAATGTCCGATATCGGGCATTCCAGACGGAAGAAGGAGTCGCGGGTCGACCAATGGCGACGCCAGGTTGATCGCATGAACGAGGAACGTTCGGAAAGTGAAGGTTCTTTTACGATCGCGGTTGGGGCACGAAGCGCGGCAGCCATGGTTCTCGAACGTCGACGAAACTAGTCGCTCGCGAGCCGTTGCTCAGCTCGTTCAAGCCGGGTTTTCCTCTCGTTCTTCGGGCCCTCGAATAACATCAAATTTTTCGACCTACGAAAAAAAAATTTATTTCGTTGTTTTTCCGATGAAATATCGCGACCGGAAGTGCCGATAATCGTCCTTTTCGGTGGAAACATCGGTATTTCAATAAGAAGAAAAAATAATGGAAATCGTTGGCCAAGAATGTAAACGTTTGGTGAGTTGAACGCGCGAACGAGCGACGTCGGTCAGCGATAGAGCCGGGACGACGACGCCAATTCATTTCGCCGGAAACGCCGATCGTTCGTGCGTCCGTTAACTTCCGAGGTTATGTAAACCGGAAGCCATCGCTTTTCTTTTTATCTTTTCTTTTTGTTTTCTTCTTTTTTCGAAAAGAAAAATGCGATCGACGACCGTTCGATTCGATCGGAATAAAAGAACGATTATTTTCTTTCCGAGCTCGAACACGATCGGTAGTGAATCGGCAGCCCAGTTTCGTGGATGCGCGATCGACAAAATTCAGGTTGGAATACCACGTGCCATGTGATTCTTTGGGGTCACGGATCACGTTGATCCACGAGAGCTTGCCGATTTTTTTTTTCCAATCACCGATCGCAACCGATTTTGTGTGTGGGTGTTTTTTTTTCACCGATCGTCGTTTATCATTGGCGATCTTTTCTTCGCCGTTGGAATTTCGGTGATTCGCGATCGGTTTCGGGGACTTTCGTAACGATAATCGGGCCGATCGGTAACGAAGTTTATCGGCCGATCTTTACCTTCAAAGAAAATGGAGTAGTCAATGTCTTCAAATTAAAAAGTGTCGTGTTCTTTCTTTTTTTTTTTTTTTATTTCCCTCGAAAGAAAAAACTCGGATTTAATTCGGTGCTTCGATACGTCGATCTGGAATGAACGATGATCACGTGAATCGGCAGTGCGCGGAGTTACGAAAATTCGTCGCGACGAAAAAAATAAAAAGATCGTTGGCAGGTGAGACTCGTCTCGGCGATAAGTGTGTCGACGGATACCTCTCCTTTAAAACCACGGGCACAGTGTCGTATACGAGGATCGAAGTTTATCGGTTTATAAAAAGGTGGCCGATGCAGCGCAATGTTCCTCGGGTGGACCGTTCTGGCGGCGGCCAGTTGCCTACTGATTGGAACAGGTACAATCTTTTTTTTCTTCTTCTCTTCTCTTCCCCACTTCCATAAACTTCGGGACGATCTTGCCAATTTTTTTCGAATATGGCCGTCCAAATAAACAATCGGGATGAACTTGAAGAAAGAACTTTTTATTTTTCACGAAAACGTTCGAAAAACATATTCTGATTGAAAAAAAAACAGCAAAATTCAGATATTTATTTTTTTTAATGCAAAAAATTGATTTTACTTTCCATCGATGGGTAAATGAAACGCGTTGAAAGTCTTTTCGGAAAGTGTTGATTTTACAAACAAACAAAAAATCTCAATATTCGTGCATTTGTTTGTCGCTCAGATCGGTAACCTCACTTTCGCTTTGTAAAACGTACTTTTCGTATTTCTAATTACAAAGCCTTTTCAAAAAAATTAAATAGCATTTTTAATAAAACTAAACAAAATTTAATACATTTTTTAAAAATGTTTAAAAACGATTTTAAAAAACAAAAGAAACGAAGCGAGCTTCGTTTCTTCGTTTCCGTATTTTTCGATGTTGCATTCTAATCGATTCGGGTAATGAGAAACGGTATTGCCGCGCGAAGCATTTGGTTTATTCGCGGGGCTATACCGTTTCTCGTGGCGGCTTTCTAAACGCCGCAACGATGCCACTCTGCGGTCGTGCAGCCGGAGCACCGACTCGGCCATATATCGCGGCCCGAGTTACGAAAGGCGGTTTTATTATTCAGCCCGACTCACCTTTATTATAACTTTGTTATTTTCGTAAGGCGCTCGCCGTCGTTTTTTTTTTTCGAGTAGTAAACGCCGCGAATCGTTTTTCATTCGGAAAAACGATTCGCGGGCGCCGTTTGCGAGCCATTGCTCCGTCACTGGAAAGTCAAGGATTCTCGACGGGGTCGAAGTTCGCGTCGTTGAAACCCAACGAAATTTTTTCTCTTTTTTATTTAATTAATTTTTATTTTTTATTATTTTTTTCCTCTTTTTTATTTCTATTTTTAAAAAATTTTCCTTATTGCACGAAATGCCGTTTCGTAGATTTTCAAAAGAAATTTTAAGAACTGAACATAAAAATAAAATAAAATTGAAAAAAAAAAAACAATTGTTTTTGTTGATTTCCAATCGATGGGACTTTTTCAAACGTCGATAACCGTAATAACGATTTTCCTCTTCCCGTTTTAAAATCTGGAAGACCTTCTCGTATTCAGGGATTTCTGTAACACGCGAGATCATTTCGTGAAGCTTTCGGCTTTGTTTGAAAACGAGGCTGGTATTGAAATAAATCTACATTGGCCACGCTAGCCTCGTGATTTAATCAACCTCATCCCAAATCTTCGTACCTTGCGATGCACCAGATATTACTCGATGGAACGGTTGAACCGAGGGTATACTCCGAAATATGGCGAAATCGTAGAATTACGAGTTTGAATAGTCTCGTACACGTACACCGATGCACATTATTATTTAATCCCTTATTTAATAATTAATTAACGTTCAGAATTCGAGAGGAAGGAGGGAGGTGTAAAATAAAATGGAACGATATCTACAAAAAGAAAGAAAGAAACGGAAAAATAATAAACCAATAAAAAAAAATTAAATATTAAAAAACTAATAATATAACGTCGAACCAAATAACCCATTAGCAAATATAAATACAGAAAAAAGAAAAAAAAAAGGAATACATGTAAAAGAAAAACACGAAAAAAGTAAAAGAAATATTAAAAAATTAAAGAAAGCCCAAAAAATAACGTCAAACGAAATAACACATTTTCAAACATGTATAAACAAAAAAAAGAGAAGACTATCAAAAAATAAAAAAATAAAAAGCAAAAAAATAACGTCGAAAGCTATAACGCAATTATAACTATATAGGGATATTCGAGTAAGCCAAGCTGAGTTTTCTGTCGATTTCCAATCAAAAAGTGCAAAGTTACAACGACCGGTCCATTGGCCCATTGGGTCCACCCTACGCGTATCTGGTAATCACTCGATCCGTGGGTTTACATGGAAATCAATGTGTGCGCATGCGCGCTCGTCTCTTTGGTAAAATACGTACGTGTACGTCATGAGAATAGCACCGGGGTGTTATAATCGGGTCACCAGACACCGCGCAAGAAACCATCATAAATCTTTTACCGGTCTTGCAACGCTGAGGTCTCGGGCGGGGGGGAAGCTGCTGAGGGGAAACGGGCAAACTTCTGCGAAAAATGTATCGTACCGTCGTTACTTGCGCGCACCGAGCAAAGTGTATCGGGTGTACGAGTACTTTTAGCCCATCCTGATGACGCCGAAACATTTTTTCCATCAGAATTTCATCGAATTTCAAAAATCTTTTCGTTCGGAAAACGACAAGAGAGGAACGAGAAACTCACTTAAATATTTTGAAATGATAGTTAATGTACGTAGATACGTATTTTCGGATAAGCTTCGTCAAAGCTCCCGCCGATTTTCAAACGGAAAGTGCAATGTTATAATCACCGAGCCATATACTACCAAATCCTTGAATTTCTGGCTAGAGAATTGTAGTCCGTAAACCCTTGCACGATTTTATGGTGAACGATGGTGTTCGCGATGTTCTCGAACGTAATGGGAAGTGATACAAAATTTATGAACTTTCAATCCGTTTGGAAGCTCGATCCTTTGGAAAATCCTTCAAACGTTGTTAATAACTGATCTATTCAATGACATTTCTGAAGGTTAATAAAAAATCGACGTTTTTTGTTTATATTGACTTAATACAAATAATTATATTAGTAATAGATTTATGAATTTAATTATTATATGACTTCCAATAAAACCAGTCAGGTTTTATTAATTGATTGAATGATTGTTTAATTGTTTTATTCATTTTTTCAAAATTGATTCTTTTTTTTAAATAAGCTTGATTTTTGAATTGACAAAAAATTCTTAAAAGATTTTCCCACGGTTGAAAAAACATTCAGAAGGATCGAACATTGACGGTCCTCCAATTTAGCATCGTCGAAATTTAATAAATTATTTTTTTCAATGTTTCATTCCTTTATTTCACATCATCCCCGAAAATCTTGATCCCAAAAATTGTGACGGTCAATTTCTAATAAAAATATTTTTCCAAAAGTGTTTGAACGATTGTGCCAGCTTGATCGGTCGAAAAACATTAGGCAATTAGTGTCAATAGATTTTCGATGTTTTTAAACGAGGCAAATTTCAAAGCCACGAAATCGTCGTGCGAAAAAAAAGAAAGTAGATTGATGTGGGATTCGCATAAAAACCGTTTCCACTTCGAAGGCTCGTACACAGTTCATTATACGAAGTAATTAGCTACTAAAATGATAATTACCGCGGAATAGCGTTAATTATCACCTTCGTCCATTCTTTTTTTTTTTTCGTTCATTTGGGCAGGTGAAAAGTGCGATCCGCGCGTAAATTCGCGGAGGAACGAATACGTTTTAACGAGTGTTAAATTTTCCAAACACAGTAGAGCCTCGATTGTTCGAAGTCGAGCGGACCGAGCCGAGTTCGGCTAAGCGAAAGTTCACATAATAGGAATACGTGATATTGGGTGGGTACATATATGCGTATAAAAAAACTAATAAAAAAAAAACAAATGGATTTTATTCGCTTATGTATTTGCTAATGTATATATACGAATACTTTCAACCTAAACATTCAGCGTCCGTTTCATGATCGTTTAATTAAAGAAAACGTTAAATCTTCGTTCGACGTTTTTTTTTTCGCTGCGGGTTCTTTTTTTTTTAGCGCGGTACGGAGTGCGAAACAAGCGCGTAATTGATAAACGTAAGCAAATATCAATTGGAAGTCCGAAGACCGTTTCGATCCCTTCGTAGGTTGGGAGAAAGCGAGTTTCTCGAGCGACCCGTACGAGGGCACAAAAATTCGAGTGGCCGGAAACTCGAGCGCCCGTTTTATTATCAAGATCGTAAGCTCGGATCGGTAAAAATGTATACAGCGATAAAATTCGAGGGGACGGTACGTATAATGGAAAGTTTCGGAGGAATCGAGTCACCGTTTGGGCAACGGAAGCTTCGAAAACTGGGAGTTCCATTAATCGAGGTTCCACCTTAAACCGTAAATTCATACAGCGCGGGCTTAACACCCGGAACGTACGAACGCAATTTTCGACACTGATTAATATTCCGGGCAGTTCCGGACACCTAAAAACAAACCGGGCTCGACATAATTTCCTTTCTTTCCTTTATCATTGTTCCCTACTCGCCACCATCCGAGAATCGTTCCGATCTGCATTCGGGAGCGTTGAAAAAAAAAATAAATAAAAACAAAAACAAACCGAACGATGTAAACCGGTGGCTGGGAAGAGAAAGATCCTTTCCAATCAAAGTCTCAGCGAGAGGTTTGCAACTCCCCGGACATTCTCGCGAAGGCTCGCGCATGAAAGTGAAGCGTTCAACGGCGTTCGCGCACTCGGTGGGTCTCGAGGAATATTTAACAGAATTGCATTATGACTAAGGCGCGGCGCGACTTCTCCTGGCTTTGACTGTGTTGTACACACCGCGGCCTCAACAAAGTGAAAGTTCCCGCCCCCCCCCCCCCCTCTTCTCTCTCCCCGCCTCTTCCTTACTTTACCTCTAAGGCAGCGGGTCTCAGACTCGTTTTATTCCTCGCCGGACTTGTCGGAAAGAAACAAAAAATCAAAATAAAATTAAATAAAAAAGAAACGCCGTATGGCTCTCCTCGGGTCTGTTCAAACGTCGGAGAATCTTAGTACGTACAGGTGAGAATACGTTCACACGCATACTCAACTACAGACGGGTTTCTTCAGCCCGCCTTCTCCTTCCCGGAACTTTTTTCGTTGGGCCTTTATTCGCTGATTTACACGGCCTTGAACCGGTCCACGAAAAAGAGAAAAAAAAAAAAACAAACGGACCCAAATATCCGACAGTCGTGGGATGACGATCGTACCACGAAAAATTCGCGATGACGAAGCACTGATATTTATTCAAGCCCGTACTGAAAATGTCGACTCAATAATTTTCGAAATGATTTTTCTCGTAAACGGTAACAGGTCTTTGGTCGAAACAAATTGGAAGCTATGGAGAATTGAACCGCGCAGGGCGTGGTACTTTTTTTTTTTTAACGCTAAACATTTTTTATCTTTCAGTAATTTCGGAACTAACAATTTCACTCCTCAAAAATCGGGATCATTCGAAACGTTCATTTTGAAGGGACGAACGAACCGATTGGTGTCGTTTGTAAAGAACG
The DNA here is from genome assembly GCA_030523105.1 of Ophioninae sp. A BG-2022a. Taxonomy (NCBI): domain Eukaryota; kingdom Metazoa; phylum Arthropoda; class Insecta; order Hymenoptera; family Ichneumonidae; species Ophioninae sp. A BG-2022a. The sequence goes on along the minus strand of JAPYZI010003652.1, from coordinate 11,094 downwards.
ATACTACAGTTACATATGTTTTTTGAAATTTTAGTTATTGTTTTTTTAATGTTTTTATGCCACAAAAATTAAGCAAACGTTTTTTTAGGATTTCTATTTATCGTTATATATTCCAAATAATCTAAATATGCAAAAGATAGTTTTGAGTCGTAAAGAAAAGAAGACATTTTTTTGGAAATTTCGTTGATTGCGAACGAGGAAAACTTCAACCCCTTGACGGTCGAAGAATCTCGTAGACCTTCGAAACGTGGAGGACTAAGGAGGAACGACTCGTCGACGGCGTAGCGAGAGAAATATTAGAAAGCAGAATGTTTCCTTAAGGCCAAGTGTCACGTAGATTCAGTGGCGTGTACGAGTGCGAGAGAGATACATGAATTGCGGATATCCAATGATTTCTGGAACGGTTGATTTTTCGGTAAAAAGAATAGATCCGAGTTACGCTCTGTTGAACAGTGAACAACCGCTATCTCTTCTTTTGTACGAAATGTGATCCGTTTCGAGGAGAACTTGGCAGTGAGACACACGTCCTCGAGAGGAAATCCCATCCGAAGCGAAACTTGGACGCAGACCTGGCTCGAGTCGGTAGGGCGGAACTGGAGCGAGCTAGTCTTCGTAGGGCCTCGACGGGCCTCCGGTCTCACTGCGTACACGTACATACGTAAACATCGAACAATTCGGAATTAGCGAGAACTAATTTCCATCCGTGGCCTTCGAAATTTTCCGAGCCCTAAGAGAGAAAAGAATTCGTTTTCCATTTTTGTTTGTTCGTTAATTCTTTTCGACCAAAAAATTTCTGTGGACCTTGGTCCAAGGCCATTTGTCCCGGATGAAGCGGTTTGTTATTCGTGCAAGCGATAGAGGCGGTGAGAACCGACTGGAAAGCGAACTCGCGGTCACGCTTCGTAAATCGAGCTGGAGAAGCGAAACGAGAGAAGATGTCCAGAAGTAGGGGAACTCGTGGTGTTCGTACCACTCCGAGCAAATGTACAAACTAAAATCTGTTTTACGCTTTTAATTTCTTTAAAAATTTTCCTTAATAATGAAAAAAATTCTTTGGGAAATTCCTTAAAGAAATGTCTTTGGGAAATTCTTTAAAGAAATTTCTTAAAGAAAATTCTTTGGGAAATTTCTTAGGGAAGTTCCTTTGGAAAATTTTTTACGGAAGATTAAGGAATTTCTTTAAGGAATTTCCCAAAGAATTTTCTTAAAAGAAATTTCCCAAAGAAATTTTCCTATCAAATGTTAACACTGGATTTCTACAATTCCTTCGTTTCAAAGGAAGTGCATTATGGGGTACTGGAAGAATTGGGGGATGCTTATTGCGACCTGCATACTTTTACTTTCGTGCGTTGCAGCGTACTACATATATATATATATATATATATATATATAAGTGGGAACGCATGCAAGTTGGGAATTTCCGAATGCTCGTTCGGTCGTTCTGGTTGAACGAGCCAGCTCCTTCCCGATAATGAATACATCCAAGACACAAAGGACTTTCATCCTTGTGCAACGAGAGTGCCTGACTGTCGGCAACAATATTCGAAAGTATTTCTAAATTCCTAGAAAAGACTGCACCCTCGTTGCACCAATAACGCATCAACGACTGTTTCTACGACGATCCACAACGAATCGATTGCTCAAAAGTTGATCGTTCCTTTATTGATTCACCTTTAATTGTATCCAGGCGAGAAATTTCGAACTTTTTTTGTTCTTATATTTCTTATTTATTCGAGTTCTCGCCGATGCAATAAAAATAGATTTTTTTTGTTAATTTCTTTCAACTCCGAACGGTTCTCGATAAGCAACTGGTCAGGAGATGGTATCTCGAACTAACTGTGACATGTACATGTAAATTGCTAAGTAGTTAAAGAAAAAGAAAAAAAGAAAGAATTCTCTGTCGCTTTCTCTCCGGTTTGCTGGCCGCGGTCAAGATTCCCGTATTTTCGCGAGAATCTTGAAATCGAACGATTTCTTGGCTGATATAGAAAATACGATAGAAATTTTGTCAACAAATTTTTCGTTAAGTTGTTCCTTAATTGTTGGCGATTTTTTTACACCCTCAATTTGTTCATGATAAATCTGCAAAAAATCATTGTTTATCTTTAGAATATACTTTTTAATGGGAAATAGTAATTTTTCAATCTTTCTTATTTTTGATATATTTTTTTTCATCAAATATTGAGCAAATCGCGAAAAAAAAACATTTTTCTTTTTTTCAAAAAAATATAGCGTAGGTAAAAATGATGGGAGATTTTTTCAATAGCGGTTTTTTAAAGAAAAAATGTTGTTTTATACAGAAAAAAATATTGTGTTCATGTAGGAAATAATAGTAAAATAAAATAATTGATTAATTAAGTAATCGTTTATTCAAAATTAATAATGATTATTAATTTAATTATAATGAAATAATAATGATCAAATAATAATATCATTACTATTATTAATTAAATAATAATATTCAATTATAATTGAATAATAATATATTCGAGAAATTTCGAAATGAAATTTTGGCCGAAGCAAAAACGAGCCCTTGCGCGTTCACGTGTTAAGGATTAATATCCATTAGGCAATTAGGTAAGTTTAACTCGCGTCGTCACTGATTTTAAGGTCGATTGGATTTTTGCGAAACGGTCTTTGACGTCGAAGTACGTACACCTGTAAAGTGGCGTACCGAGGAGCAAAAGAAAGGTGGACAAAAGGCGGTAGCCACGGAGAGATTCGAGTCGACGAGAAAACGGTATAAGAGCCTCTGATATACGGGCGCATTGTGGGACCCTCGGAGAAGGAAAGAGAGAAACAGAGCAACGTCAACTTGTAAAGACCGACTGAATAATGGATATCATTGCGGTGAATGAGAAGTGAACGGTCGTGCGACGCGACCACGATATGACGACCGAGTACCTATTCCTTCTAAAAAAAAAACGATAAAGAATAAAACCAGGTACAGTTGCTGGCCGCTGAGTCGCGAGTATTCATCGGACGCTGGCTTCCATTATATTTTATACAATTTTCAAACGTGTTTGCTTTAATCAAGGATTTGCTGATTGATGACGATTGATGATTCCATAGAAAACCATAAAAATGTACCATTCCATAAAAAAACCATAAAAATCCATATAAATTCGATAAAAATCAATCAACCATTCCATAAAAAAACCATAAAAATCCATCTAAATTCGATAAAAATCAATTATATCATAAAAAACCATAAAAATTTCATAATAATCAACCATTCCATAAAAATTAACACCAATCCCTAAAATAGATTTTTGAAAAATGAACCTTTTCAATTTTTACCCGAAAACATTAAGGTCGCGTGTTTTTTAAATTCCTATTTCTTAAAATTTCAAGTTTGCCATCTCTAGAATAGAGAAACAGCTCGCGAATTCACTCATTTCCCCTTTTTTTTTTTTACTTCTAATTATCATAATTAATTAGTCATTTATTCTTTTTTACAAGTTCCCATAATTGATTTTGAAAAAATTGAACTTTTCGCGATCGCAGTACTCAAAAATTGGGGCTATGATGATAAAACATTCATTCGCAGAGCAGAGAATAATTGACAAGACGTTTGGGCAGGAAAACTCATCAATTATTTTGGGACTCACGATTTAAAAAATAAATTGAAAATATATATATATATATATTTATTTATATATACACATATTTAGATAGGTTCAAGCGAAACTGATTTTTTGAAGTTCAAAACCGCCCGAAAAAGAGATTAAAAAATCAGCAAATAAAAAATAACACGAATGCGAAAAAATGGCATTTTCGTACGAACGATGGGATTTTCGTGGGATTGTTTTTTTTTTTTTTCTATTTCCAATCGTTCCACAGTGTTCGAAAAAATCGCTTTTTCCTCAAACCAGCTGTGACCAATCCCTTTCGGTTTCAGCCAGCCAAGCTCGATCGATGAAAGTATCTGACTCATAATTTATTATTTTTTCTTTTTCGTTTGTACGTCATCGAGTCTAACGAAAAGGTGGGTATTAGCTCGTTTGAATATTTTCGAAATATTCGAACCCGGTATCGTCGCGGACGCGTTTTTATTATATATATACATACTCTCGAGGAACGAACACATCAAGGCTCTCTTCTCGTTTGGTCGCACTTTCATCGTCCCACTTTCTCCGCGTCCCTCAAGGTGCCGGACACATAATGCGGCTTTACGGCGTTCAGCCGCGTTCGTACGTCCTACCTTCGGCATATATAACCCCTCGGAACGGACTTTCCGGCGCGTCGCAACTTCCCAATATGATACGGAGCTTCCGCTCTCTGCGATTCGATTTATTTAATTGATTAAATTTCTTTTTTCATTTTTAACATTTTTTTCGTCTAATTTTTATTTATTTTTTTCAACTTTAATCGAAACTGGGAATGGATTATTCATCAGGAAAACAGAGAGCGAAAAACGTACCTTCAATTATCCCCATTGGCGTGTCTAATTTTTAAATGATTGAAATTAATTTTTATTGAATTAATTTAATTGATTTAATTATTTTTTTATTTATTTAATATTCTTATTTTTTTATTTTTAGCTTAATCTCGGTTTAATAAACTTAATTTTTAAAAAATCTAGCGTCGGTAGAATTCGTAATTCGGATACTTTAATATTTAGATTTGAAGTTTAAAACCGCCGAAAAAAGAGAAAAAATCAGCAAATAAAAAATAACTTTTTGTAATGATAAAAAAAAAAAATATCGTCAAAAGTATGGAATCGTCACGCGGTGACGATTCCGGACGTCTTTGAATTTCAAAAAATCCTCGAAACTCGAGAATCCAAAAAGCGAAGAGAGTATCGATTAAAAAAACATAATGGACGATTGAATTCAATGATCACCGATGCGTTACCAGGTGACGAGGAATGGAAGAACGGTTAATTACGATTTACGTGACGAACGAAGGTCAGGCACCAAGTCCCAGGGTCACACTCTACTTGACGATATGAACTCGAAATGCCAGTAAGATGCGTATCAAGGTCGATCTCTCGTGTTGTGTTATATAGGCACCAATCTTTTCCCTTGTTCATGCCCAATGCTCGTTCGTACACTTTTTAACCATTGCGATACGAGAGAAGCTTCGTGGGCCTTCTTTTGCCCTCCCCCCGCTTCTCTTTTTCTATCTTTCTCTCTTGGTCTTTCATTATCGGATCGCAGAGTCCGTAGCTAATTGGAACTCCGCACCAAGCGTACCCGCGAACCGTGAAATCGAGAAAAAAAAGAAATATTTTAAAAAATTAAGAAAAAAATGCAGCAAAGAATCTCACGAAGATTCTTGGCGATTCGATCGAATCAACGAAACGGGAATGAAAGAAGGCGGTGTGTATCGTGAAAAATCACGAGGTTGCCGGATTAGAGTATCATTGACTGCGTTGCTTGGCTGGACTGTAATTACTCGTATTTCCACCTACCACCGATAACTGTAATTCAAAATCAACTTAGTCATGAATATTTTTCCAATCTACGCGAATTTCTTGATTTTAATTGCTCGTTATTGGGTGCGAAGAATCGCGACGAGGCTACATTTTTAAATTATGGGAAAGGGACGTCCCGAGGGATTTTACATGATAGCATCTCATAGAAATGATTATACACTTTTTTTTTCGTTCGAACCCCAAATGACTCCTAATTGGATTCGAGCTACGATCAAGGTTTGTTTTTTATTTTTAAATTTTCAATGTTCAACGTTGCGAATATCGCAAACATTGCAAATTGCAAATATTGCAAATTGCAAATATTGCAAATATTGCAAATTGCAAATTGCAAATATTGCAAATTGCAAATATTGCAAATATTGCAAATATTGTAAATTGCAAATATTGCAAATATTGCAAATTGCAAACGTTTGGGTTTGCATCGTTCAACGTTGCAAACCCAAACAAATCCGATTTTTGATATTTGTGGAGAAGACGTTAATATTGTTTGGGTTTAGTGAGCGAAATTTGTGGTATTTCAGGAAGTCAATTCAGCGACAATACACCGCCAGTTATGTGGCTGCATCGTAATTGGGTGTTGCCCGATTCGGAGCCGGTTGGGAGTATCGTTGACAGGGTCAGGGCCGAGGACAACGAGCAGGACGAATTAACGTATGGGCTAGAGCCATTGGGTCACAGTTACAACGGTGATGACAGTCCACAGCCGCCATTGCCATTTTTCATCAACAACGTGACTGGCACTGTCGTTCTCAACGAGACCCTCAAGGGACGGGTAAGAGAAAAATACAATCTTTGATAAATATCGTTGCGAACTGTTTCCTTCGATCAAAGGCTGTCCAGATCACTGCACCAGCTAATCAAACGTTTTTAATTGATCAGCTGTTCACCCGGACGTTTTTAATTGATCAGCTGATCAATCAGACGTTTTAACTTTATCAGCTGGTTGATCAGAGATTTCCAATTGATCAGAAATTACCCAACCAGCTGATAAATCAAAAACATCTGATTGTCTAGCAACAGCAAAACCCAAATCCAGTATTATCATAAATCCGTCATCCTTTCGTTCGATCCATTCATTGATACTTCGAATCTTCAAATGGCAATGGAAGCGATGAGAAAAACACGTACAAAAAAAAAAAAACCAACCTGACGTATGAACGACGCAAGCTCGAACGTAATCGAGGCGACCGAAAGTCACGCGTGTCTTTTATTCACCGTGGAATACTTTTGTTTAGCCTCATCTCGAAGCAACGCGAAAGGCTCGTTCCCACCCGGTCGTTACGATATAAATACGGACGATTCGTACGAAAGTCTCATTGTTCGGAAACGATCGAATAGTATTTCTTGCCTGTGTAAGGGGTCTCCCATAAGGCGCAAAACGATTCGATTTCCCCATACGAATAACCGATAGGATAAATTTATACGTCCTATTTCATTCGCGGTTTCGACTACTGCCTCAATAAGATAAGGCCTTGTATCGTAACACAAGCGTGGAAGCCGCAGAGATGAGAGAAATGTTTCGCGTTCTCAAGCCAGACGGCGCTGATACCGTCCACGTACGCAACAATACACGCTCGCCCATTCATCGCTGTGTTTCGCGGATAGCTTCGATACCTCTGTAACGTTGGCTTTTCTTACTTCCCTTCGAGCTCGTAACTCTTTCCACCGGCAACCACGCGAAACGTATAACGACCCGATACGTATATATACGGAGGAGATTGCAGAAATGAGAATTCGTTTTAGCTTCAACACCGAAACTGTGCGCGGATGAGGTTACGCGCCTCCGTAGATATGTGTGTATAAATATATCAGGCGTAGTAAAAAGAAATCCATGATTTTTCCAATAGATCACTCTGGTTATCCGTATGACGCGCTTTACGAACTGAAAGATGAGATTTCGTACTGAACATACTTTTGCCACTGTTTTGCCTCGACGTAGTTTGGGATTGGTTGATTCCACAAAATAATGGATTTCTTTTTACTACACCTAATATATATTCCCGGGCTTATTCGAAGGTATTAACCTCCGATAGTAAATATGGGGTTCTATTTTAAAATCTGGTAAACTTTCCACACGAATAAAAAGTCGAATGAAAAGAATCCCGGTAGGATCGGTAAATATAGTTGAAAAAAATGTCATTTTTGTTCGCAGGGATGTCGGGATTTGATTGAAAATGTTGTTTTTTCTTGAAATATAGATATGTTTATGAATAATGAATACACAAGCACGTACGCGTTATACAAAAAATGTTTTTGTTCGCATTAAGACGCAGTGCTATTTTATCGCCGTCGGTAAGGTAGAGCGCTATTTTAAAAACTTACGGATTATTGAAACGAACGATCATAAAATTCTGTAGTTAATGCGTAATTGACCCAAACGACTCGGCCAATATTTGTCTTTGTTGGTTTTTTTTTTTATTTTTGAGGTATCAATGATAAACGAGACACCTTATATAAAGATAGTTATGTGGTCGTACACGCGAAGATCTCGAAGCGTGTATACATGATGGAAAATCGATGGGAAGCTTCGCAAGTGCTATAAACTGCAACCATCTTCTTGTCTGTTGATTCCAGGGAGGCCAGAACCTGTTTCTATACGTGACCGTCTCCGATGGTCAGCTAACAGCTAAGACCGAAGTCTATGTCAACATAAAGAATACCTCGGCTCCCAATGGAGGACACACGAGGTAGAGTATACCGGGTTTCAAGTTCCTTCGAGCTCTTTGATGAATACCTTCGAGGAAATAATCGAAGAAAGACCTCGAGCGTTTAGAATAATCAGTTCCCAGGTGTTTCGAGGAATCGATTTAAAGAGAGAGCTTATTCAATCGACGAAGTTCTGGATGGAGAGTCAAACGGCTTCTGTCGTAAACCCAAAACGAGTAACCCCCGTAAAAGTTCGTTGATACAAAATCACGTTTTTCCACTACCGAAACGACACATCCGGTTCTTCGAATAGAGTTCGAAAAAAGTTACGGAACGAATTCATAAATAGGTATTGTTGTCCTCGATGCGTTTCCAACTTCCGTCAAGATAGAAGTTTTGGGTTTGTTTGAAATTGCTGTAAAGTTTTATGGACTTTCATCATTTTGTTGGTATTCCAGTTAGACATGGATATCGTTTGATTCATTTCTCAATTATCAAGCCCCGAGAATCAAAATTTACCTTTGCCTACCCAACGTCCCATCAGAGTTCCAAAACTTTTCAAACGTGCTTTCCAATCTTCATCGCCACAATCGACCATAAAAAATCATCGATTCATTCCTCAGATCACCGTTTCCCAGTCAACACGCTTCCGGTGGACGCATCCGGCCTCCGCTTCTCGGTCTCCCGAATTTACCGAGTTATCCGAGGCCTCCGATCGTTCATCCTTCCATTGGGCAATCCCCGGTTGGAAACGGTCAAAAAACGACAAAGCTACAACCTCAACCTGCTAAACCGGAAACCGAAACCCCTGATTCAATTGGGACAACCAACGGGGCACCGGAAGAATCACCGGAGACGAATGAGATCGAGGGTACTGCGCTGACGTCGAATACAGCGCCGAGTCAAGTCCCACCTGGACAGGATATGACCATAACTTTGGTACCGGTAGCGGCCGTTTGCGCGTTACTTCTGGGTCTAGGTCTGGGCGTATGGTCCATCAGGAACAAACTGTGCGCCGCTCGAAAGTCCAAAGAAGACACGGTGATTCATCAAAACCAATGATACAACGTAACGTCCAATATCTTTTGATAATAATTTTTATATATTCTCGTTGTCTTTTGTCCCGTAGAAAGAGCAAGCCTCCGTCAGTGTATCGAACATCTCGGATGATCCGTCTCTCGTTCTGAAGAGATGGAGAGGCCAGAAAGCTAAAAGCAATCGGTACGAACCCTGGGAAAAGGACAATCAGGGTGGCGTCCAGACGAAGATGCAGACTGACAAATGGGAATTTCCTAGGCACAGACTGAAGGTTCGTACTTTTTTGGTGGTGAGCCAAGCTGCGGAGGGTTCAACGAACGATACAAATAAATCAAAATGCTTATTAATTTACATCTGTTATAGTATTATAAATAGGTAAACTTTCTATGGGACGGTTTGTAGGGAGGAATCATAGGAGAATGATAAAAATGGTAATAGCAATGATAAAAGTGACACGGTAATGATAAAAATGATCGGACAACGGAAAGTTCGGAGGAATCACCGTTCGCGTAACTCTAGTTTAGGTTGATAGAGGAACTTCGGATAATCCAGGCAGTCTTTTCGTACTGAATAATAAAATGTAATTGAACAATCGACCCAGGTCTTCAACATCCTCGGTGAAGGCTGCTTCGGTCAAGTTTGGCGAAGCGAGGCGATCGATATCCATGATAAACCCGGACCATCGATAGTTGCCGTTAAAACCTTGAAGGAAAACGCGACGGAACGAGAGAGGCTCGATCTAGCTCAGGAACTCAAAGTCATGAAGAGCCTCGAACCTCATCCAAACGTCGTTAGATTGCTCGGCTGCTGCACCGAAAGAGAACCAATGTTCGTCATACTGGAATACGTCAGCGGTGGAAAACTTCAAAGTTTTTTGAGAGCTTCGAGAGAAGAGAGAAATCACGGCGGACCTGGTTTGACCTCCCGTGATCTCACGAGCTTCGTTTATCAGGTGAGAAAATCAGGCTTGTCAAAAATAACGAATTTTTCAGCGATCGGTTTGTTTGGATTTGTTTGGGTTCGCACGAGCTTCGTTTATCTGGTGAGAAAATCAACCTTGTCGAAACAGAAAAAACGATTTTTCCAGCGATAAGTCAATAACGTGAGTCAGCGATAAGATTTCAAAATTCTTTAAGTATATTAAAATTATAATATCATTTTTTTTTAATTAACGAAAATAATATTTGTATTTCTACTTGAAATGAGTATTTTTGAACATTGACGAAAAGCATCGATTTTCTTTTAACGAGATTGCACAATATTGAAGGTTAAAAAAATATATATATAATTTCCATTACGTTTTTACGATCATCAAAAATCAACGATATCAATCAGTTTGCAGAATTGCCAACGCGAAGTTTTTTTGTTTCAATTATGCAAATGTCATAGTAAACGATAATAAGTATATTAATTAAACAAAGTGCCTCAGGCTCAGTGGTTCTGGTAATTAGAGCGATGTCGAAACGAAAATATATCGTTGAGCGTACCCGTTCTCGTTTCATTTTCGAAAACACTCGCGCTTCGAAATAAAAATTATATTTGGTTCTCGTATTTATAAAAATATGTAGCACAAGAAAATTCGATTGAAAAAAAAGAAACGATTTTTCGAAAAAATTTTTCCTCAGCTCAAGGGAACGAACGACGAACACGTTCCTAGCCACATCGAAATTTCAAAATCTAATTTCTCCCACACTATTCAACCGCTTTGAATGAAATTTATTGTGTATATGCAGGATAAGTATTCTCGAATGGGTTTTTCCCATTTTCCCAGTCCAATTTTGTACTATCGGCAAAAACTCGGGCATATTCGTAATCAGCGGAAAATTTCCGATTGAATAGACTCTTTTAAAAGGTTAAAAACGGAAAAAAATTTTTTTCGACCTCCCCCGGCCAGTTTCCCGGAATCGTGAAAATCGCGAAATTTCAAAAGGTCGTAGAGTGGGCTCCTTATGTGCGATGGGGATACATTT
>JAPYZI010003651.1:0-27868 GCA_030523105.1 Ophioninae sp. A BG-2022a | reverse complement strand
GGGGGGGGGGGGGGGGGGGGGGGGGGGGAGGGGGAGAACCGAGAAACGAGCAAAAGAAGAGAAACGGAAAAAAAGGCGACGAAAAGAAAAAAGAAAAAAGAAAAAAAAAACAAAACGCGAGGAAAAAAAAGAAAGAAAGTGCCACGCACACCGAGCCTATCCGTGAATCGTGTGCCGCATGGACGCGTAAGAGGAAAACCCGCGTATGGCTCTCATACGTGCCCATTCCGTTGAGTCCTCGACGATCGAATTGACGACGAAGCCAGAAACGAGACCCGGCATCACTGATTACAACCGTTTCTTCGGGTATGTCCGCAACGAGATTGCTGGGCGTTTCTACCCCGTTGGAATTTAAAAGACCACCGATTCGCTCGGATCTCGTTCCGGGGACGGGATTCCGCGAGACCGGTCCAAAGAGATTCCGCCAGCCGACCGGTATATCGAAAACACCGCGAAAATAATTGCCCTCTTCAAACACGAATTTCCGGAACAACTTTTTTCCCCGGTGTCCCTGTTTTTTTTAATTTTGGAAATTTTTATTTTTTTGTTTGTTTGTTTTTTTGTTGGTTTCTTCGATGAAAACTGGATGTCTCACTATGCTGGGGGAAGCTGGAAGCTTCGAATTTAATTGGGCGAGAAAAGTCACGTTTGAAAAGTGAATTTTGTTTGGGTTGGGTTCGAGGGTGGGGGTGGGATCGGACGGGGCAGCTTGAACCGTTAAGGCACACGGCCCTGACGATCTTCGTCATCCGGTTGCTGTCATAATCTGACCATCCTGCTGGCGATGATTCACTCTCTTCAATTTGGCGTTTCAATGACCCACAGGTTAAACAGGGTTTGGATTGGTTTCATCAATTTTTTTTATCGTTGATTGATCAGGGAAAGTATTTTTGAGCTTCTTCGGAAATAAGAATTTTCTTTTCTTTGGAACTTTGTTTTTTTTTTTTCTTTTTTACGGTACAGTGATGTTTTTTTTTAACCGAAATAAATATTCGTTTGTGGTAACCCTGAAGGTAATTAAAAAATTGGTAATAAAAATTGGGAAGGTAATAAAAAGATCGGTTCTTTAGATTTCAAATTTATCCGATGATATCTTTTTTCAATTTTTCATTCAATCCGAAAAAATGTCAATGGGATATGCTTTCTAAAAAAATATTAAAAAACTAAATAAAAAATTATTTAAAAAAACAGAAATAAAACGTTGAAAAAATTTAAATAAATAAACAATCTAAACTAAAAAACTAAAGAGAAAAACCAAAAGAAAAAACAATTTATTATAAATTGGGATCAATTCTCTCAGTAGTAAATTTCCCTAACGCTAACCCCATTTTTAATTTTTCCCAAGCTCAAAGAAAAGTACTCTTACAAGAGTGCAATTTTAAAGACACGAAAAAAAAACAGTTTTGAAAAAAGAAAATTGTAAAAAAAATGTGTAAAATTCTATAACCGCGATCAATTTCCTCAAGAATAATAATTGAACCTAGAAAGTCCCGAAATTCAAAAATTCTACATATTCCACTAGACTTCGCCCTTCCGCCGCCCAAAAAAAAAAAGTATGTGGCAAACTAAGCGTTATTTTTAATGTGAAATTTTCTCGCGCGAGAATATAAATACTGTTGACTTTCCACTCGTTTCCGCGTCGAATTCCCGGTGAGTTTTTAAAGCCCGTAAATCCGGAAGGATCCGTTAGTGGGACGTATCTTTGATGCGCGTGTGGATGAGTATCTCGAGAAACAGAAGGCAAGAGAAGAAAGCGGTAGTGCACGCTGTGTACACGGGGTTAAAGTGCAGGGCAAATAGAAACTCACGCGGTTGGATCCCGGCAGCCAGTGGTGGTGCTCTTTGCCGTTGATAGAGTTCTTCCCTTGGTTGAAGAAGGATGAAGAAGAGTAGAGGGGGAGCGAGGATGAGAGGCGTCTCGAGTACGTCACTTCTTCTTTATTTTTATCTTCTGTTTCGTTTTTCGTCGTTTTTTTTTTTTGTTCGTTGGTTCTGCTGCCACTGCATTTTTCCATGGAGCTTTTCAGCGGTGGAATAGAGACGCGAGACGATATCTCTCGTAACGGGAGGCCATTGCTGAACACGTAACGTCTTCGGATGAGATGACCAGCGAGGGCCTAGACTTCTTAACTTGGTACTCCGATGTACATGGCTCAGCCATCGAGAAGCCCTCTCCAAAGGCATTTCATTTTATTCAGCCTCCTGTCCCCACCTTCTCCCCTTTAAACCCTTCTTCTTCTTCGTCTTATTCTCCCTCTTCTTCTTCTTCTTCTTCTTCTTCTTCGTCTTTTGTAAATCCATTCCTTGCATTATAGATACTATATCCATTCGTCTATCTCTCGTGAATACACGAAGCCTACTCGACAGAAATATCTTTGCAACAGGCTCGTTATCCATTATCGTATCGAATATCCTAGCCTCCCAAGAGTGCGAGAAAGACAGGTACAGATTTGCGTATGTACACGAAACGCACCAGTCACTTCGAGGACTTTCGTTGATCGTGATAACTTCGCGTACTCGAAGTAACCTATTTGCCAGACAATATCAGTTGCGAACTGAGCCTTTCGTACATAGAAGCTTAGAGACGCCAAAGGCCCGCAATCAAAGCGTTTGATTGGAAATAGAATGAAGGTGAGTCTTCAAAATCGTAGGAAGATTGGCAGATACGAGATGGAAAAGGATCTTGGGTGTCCATAAACGAAACCTTCCAAAGGGATGCCAAAGAATCGGAATCAATTGGATTGATAGGATGAGAATCAGAATCAAAGACGTTGATTGAGAGGAAACAATGACGGTGAGTCGTTGAAAAAAGTAGAACGGCTCGCAGCTTCCTATTAACCTACATTCCAGGATCATCGTTTGGGTATTTCTCTTGTAAATTTCTCTGGTAAATTCTCTCATTGGACTGCAACGTCCAATGGAATCAAAGTTGAAATTGTTTACGAATGTATATAAAAAGAATGGAAACAAATTGAAAGTCTGATGTCGAAACAAACTGCAGGGCTGATTGCAGGCATTGGACATCAAGGATCATCTTATCGGAGTCTGATATAGCCAGAATTAAAAGAGCAGAATCAGAGAATCAAGGAGATGGTAAAATCAAACTGTTTACAACAACGTAAAGCCTAAGGGTTTCAAAACTCTTGACATCAAAGCATTTTTAAGATCCTAAAATCAATGATTTTAATAGTTTCTAAACTCTGGAAATCAAATAGTTTCTATGTTCTCCAAGCTCCGGAAATCAAAGGGTTTTCAAAGTCCTAAAATCGAACGGTTTCAATGGTTCTGAACTCAAAGGGTTTCTAAGCTTCTGAAATCAAAGGATTTCCAAGCTCCTGAAAATCAAATGAATTCCAAGCTCCTGAAAATCAAAGGAATTCCAAGCTCCTGAAAATCAAAGGAATTCCAAGCTCCCGGAAATCAAATGATGACCAAGCTTCTGATAATCAAAGGATCTCCAAGCTCCTGAAAATCAAAGGAATTCCAAGCTCCCGAAAATTAAAGGATGACCAAGCTTCTGAAATCAAATGGTTTCTATGGTCCTAAAAGCAAAAGATTTCGACGATACTTGGGTCACTAATCAAAGGATCCCCAAGATCCTAGAATCAAAGGATTTGATCGGAGAATCATTGAAATCATATCCTCGAGGCAGCTTGGGACGCTGATAATCCACGTTGGGAAGATGTGGTGACCTCCAAATGTCCCGTCCATCTATATATATTTATATATGGTTTCCACGAGTATTGTATGCCCATATTATTCGCGGTATGCCTGAGTAGCCCGGTACTCGCGCAATTTCTGCACACAAGGCCTCGAGTCACGTTCGATAGTGTGCCGCGGAAAATCACGGTATGCGGAAGGGAAAATATCGATGATTATCACGAACGAGCCAGAGAGGGTGTCCCGTTGCTATATAAATGCGACGAAACGACGGAGTTTCGTTGAGCGTGATTGTTACTAAAGTTTAGCCGGGCGCTGTGTTCACGTGACGAGGGACCATCAGGGTACACGGGATGATGCAGGAACAAGATGGGACGATGGTTCCCATGTCTCGACCCGGGACTCGGAGAGACTCCAACCTCGGACGAATCACGTGTCGTGCTAAGACTTCGATGATAATCTTCCGTTGTTGCAAAACTCCCGGCGAAATCGAAACGGTAATTTGATTATGGCCGATCTGATCTTGTTGCCCCGGACTCGCTGGCTCTGCGTTTTCTCGGATCGAATCACATTTTTATCCTACCATTTTCAGGTTGGGAGAAATCGTAGCATAGAATTTTTAAAAACGGTAGAATAAATTTAAAAAAAGTAACATTAATTTCTAAAGAAGATTTAATGGATTCGACCTTTTTGGATGAATAGTGTAACAGACCCAATCATTTTCAGATTGTAGAATAAATTATATCAATTTTAGGTGGTAGAAAAATAGGGTCCAACAGAGTTTATAGTTTTTAGAATGTATGATAAGCAAGAACGTTTTTTAGATAGCACAATTCATGGTAGATTAAAATTTACTATATTTATATAGTGTAATAAAAAATGATAGAATACATTCTGGTAAATTTTTTATATGTCTTCAAGAAAATTCAGCACCGAAAAAACATTAATTTCCTACGAGTTGAATACATATCAACTCCAATATCAGCCAAAACGATGACGATCAGAAAAACCAGGACGAAAATCGAGTCACCATCTTCAATTTGCTTTTTTTTATCTTCTTTCCAGCAAACTTCTTATCTAAACGTCAATCACGGATTCACAAAACCAAAAAGAAGTTGTTCAGCTTTCGTCTTTTCGTATTCTTCAAAAACGGTTTTAGCCTCAAGCTTGATTTTTCATTTTTATTGATTTTTCTGATTTTTCTTTTTTCCAGCTATCGGAATGCTTTGCTTCTTTCCTTTCTTTGGGAGAGTTCCTTATCGAATGACGGAACGACAGGTCGCCCAAAAAAAAAAACCAAAAAAAAAATGGCTGCCGCAATCACGAGGCGTGTAATAATAAATACGAGTGGCGTGATGGGCGCGATGGATCTGCATCACCGGATGCAAGAAGGTGGAACGATGGGGGTTGGCTCGAGACGTGAGGCTCGTTCCTGCAATTCGTCAACATTCGCGATATACGAATGATACAAATGATCGCGCGAACGAGTGTAAGGCTTTGAAACAAGGGAATTGCCAATTCGATACGTGCTCGGCAAAACGATCGATCAGGCGGTTCGATCGATTGAAACGATACGTGTTCCAGGAAGCAACGCCACAGGTATATCTGTGGTTCTCTCATCCCGCGAGCACACGAGAATTTCTCGCATAGATTGGATATTTCCCTCGAAGGATCCTTCTCGCCAAGTCGAGGCGAGAAAATGAAACACCCGAGTGAGGATAAGAACAAGAGAATCGATGAAGAGTTTGGAGACACAGGGTAGATGGGAAGTCGATGACCCTACCCGTCTTCAAATTGAAGGTATAGTTGGGCAGAATTATTAACATTGAAGAAACATAGAATTTCCCTAAGTTTAGTAAAAACCCTGATCCTGGTAGCTTCACATGAGGGCCCTCAGTTATCGGTTTCAAAAAGATTTTCTTCTGAGAATTATTAAAGCGATGTTAACGTCGACGATGTTGATAAATTCGATTCTTTGTTCCCCACGTTATTTGAATACTTCGAGTATTTGGAAAACGCGGGTGAAAGGATGGTTTCTTTTCTAAAGTATTTTAGAATTTGCGACATGATGAGCAGAACCGTTCGCCGACTGGAAAACGGATCGGTCAAACTTCAAATCCGTTTTTATGGAAACACCATTTTCCGGGTCGCCGGACGCTCCGCGGTTTCAACGGACGAACCGATATTCACTCGAAACTCCGCGCAATCGAAAGAACACTCAATTTCCGGAGTCAGAAAGCGATTTTTGTCAAAAGTTGGTTTAGAAATATCCATTCGGTCCGTTGAAGCAAAAAAAAAAACAGAGCAAATTTGTGACTACAGTACTGTACGATTTGCCATCAGGAAGACGACTTTGGATATCAGCCAACGAAATCCCCGGAACTGGGTAACGACTCGCCAAACGTTTCTTCTCAATTTTGTTGTTCCTCGGTTGTTTTTCTTGCTCGATGATACCGTTTTTGACGTCCCGAAGAGAGACAAGTTTTAGAATCGCTCGTTACGAAATCACATCTTCCAAGCTTTCGTAATCCAGGAACGTAACTCCTCGGAGAAGTGCTGTCAAGTGTGCCCAGTCTTTGTTGGATATCAGAGTATTTTTCTTGGAGCTGTTACACCTTGATGACTGACAGGCTGCACAGGTCGAATAATAAAGCAGATGGGGATGTGAAGCTTGGCACTTGGTCAGCCTCAGGCTCGATGAGAAACATCGATAGAAGAAGTTTCGAGTGGGAACTATCCAAGTGGAATCGTCAAAGCTGGTAGTTGTTTATTCGGAATAAAATTAAGTATGATCATACTAGGATCTTGGTGAAGACTTTTATTGTAGTCATCAATGAGTTTTGTATCGATGATGCAATTTATCCAATAAATTCGAAATTGTCGTCATATTTATAACAACAAACAATGTTTTTTTTACGAACTATTTTACAATATCGTAACATTGATTCATCTATATTGGAATATGGATAAACTATTCGACATTTCACTTTTGCTAAATATCAATCCATCAATTTCCTGCCTGTTATTTGTTTGGATCTGTTTGAGTTCTCCCTTCAACATGAAACTCCTTGTACAGGAATTCCTCAGGGAAACTCAAGCTTCTCGTCAGGTCCTAGTTAGGAACCCAAAGAAACACAGATTATGTCGTCGAAGCTCTTTTTACTGGTCCCAATGATGATCAAGCTTGGTTCTTTTGTATCCCAATAGGAATAGTGATTATCATGGTTTTCCAGGTCTTATTTGAGGTTTCCCTCATTAAAGCTGAAATAAATCTTTCCCTTCTGAGTGCTTCAAGGTATTTCTTTAAACAAGGCTTTTCTTTTGATTCCCTGTGAACGATATCGATGACAACTATCAAAAGTATCGACGATCCAATATCCAGCAGAGCGTTAAATCAAAGGTTACTCGAAAGAGGATCCACTCTGATAAACGTGGATAGTTTGGGTGGTAATCCAGCTGTGATGAGGTTGGCAACGAGACAGGACATCGCGGATGATGGCAAACGGGCGTAAAGAATGAAAGATCGGGGCTGAACGTCGCGATAGCTCGGGTAAAAGGACTGGAGGTTGGGTGGAGATATTTTAATGGAGTCGTTAGTTAAGTTTAACTGCCGGAGGAGGAGAGGGCTCGGTCGAGTATCCGGACACCGGGGCTGCGATATGGCCGAGTCAGCAATCGTACTCGTTCGGCTCTCTGGCCCGATCGAAATAAGAGCTAAACTCGTTGCAATCGTTCCTAGCTATTCTTGATTTATCCGGCGGCCCCTCGCGAGCTCCGCGTCTAAAGTGGGAGCGCCAAAAGCAGCGAGCACGAACAACCGAAGACTCCGTATGATTTTCTTCGATCCGTTTTTTTATTTTCTTACCTTTTTATTGAACTCTCTTTTGTTTTTCATCCATCTCCTTGAAACTCTTCATCGCGGCATCATCGATAAACCGTTGAAACGATCTCGTGCCGGATCTTCCCGGTGAATGCTTCTGGCTCCAACAAGAACCGATTGAAAATAATAAAAGATTTCTTCATCGCTTCATCCACGCAATTACCCTGTGACATTTATTTACCTGTTGCGCATCTTTCGCTCCATGTCCAACAACGTTTATCAATCGGATGAAAATTGCAGGAATGATTTCCACGTCATCAATCCCCTGGACGTAAGATTCCCTTACATCGTTATTGACTCGTCGGTGTATTGGGTTCGTAAGAAAATTATTTTCGGTGGTGCATTGTTTTTTTAAATCGATTTTTATACGTTTTCTTGATTAACTGAATCAAGTTTTATGACATCCGGAAAGATTAAGTACAATTATAAGTCGTAAAGTTGTTTAAAAATTCGCAAGGGTCATTAAAGGAAATGGGCGTTTCTTGGAAATCCAATCGATATTGGAAATTCGTAGGAGATGGAAACAAAATTGGAAACTCAAACAAAATTTGAAACCCAAACCAAATTAGAAATAAAATTGAATATCCAAACGAAGTCAACTAAAATTAGAAACAAAATTGAAAACCTAAGTAAAATTGAAAGCCCAAATACGGTTGGAAACGATATTGGAAACCTAATCAAATATTCCAAACCCAAAGAAAATCGAAAACGTCATTAGATAAAAGAAGTCCTGTGCACAAAAACGATCGAATTTATTGAACGACAACCAAAACTTATCGATCAACTTATAAATAAGGTAGATCTGCCAAATACCGATACCTTGAAGGTTTCTACTCTAGTCCTACGTCCAACCAAATCGTACAAGGTCGGATAGTCATAGTAAAGCGAACGAAACGTCCATCTGCCAAAAGAGGAACTGTCCTTGCATCACCGTCTCTGGTCTCTCTTTCCTTGATCCAATTGCGGTGGTGCACGAGTTCTCGAAGCGTTTGAGTCGTAATAATTCGCATCGGGACGAAAGGAGCCGGAACCCTCGAAGCTAACACGACTTGCACCATATCCGTGAATGACCCACTTCTCTTTACACTTACAAGTAAACCCTAATGGCTACACGTTTCTAAGGCACTCCGGGTTTCCAATGTAACAAACGCACACTATTTTGAGGAACGTAGTGGCAACCGGCAGCTATCGCTTGTACAACGAAGCACATCGATGAAGAAACTGCGGAATGCCGCGCCAATGTTGAAGTGACTTTCACTCGGAAGGCCTCCATACGTTCACATTAGGCCAGTTGTGTGGTGCTCTTTGCGCGACTAGACCCACGTGAATTACGCGAAGCCTTCTCCCCTTTTGATGGCTTTGATCAACAGCTTCTTACACGCAACTTGATCCTGATTCATATGGATCCTCCCGAAAACCTTGGTGTCCAATACAACCAGGATTCATCACTGGTACTATCCGATCAATTGCTTTTCGAAAGATCGTTTTGGGAATCATTAGCAATTCCTAGTCCAATCATTCCAATCATCAATTCCAATAATTAGCGATTCCTAGTTCGGTTAGAATGACGACTATTGGCTACCAAAGACTATCAAAGATCATCAATGTCAGCTATTGCAAAGAAAACTCACCTAGAACTCTGGTTCGATGGTTTTTTACGATGATGATCACTTTCTGGGTTTTTGATTTCGGGATTAATTAATTGGACTTTGAGAGAGGAGTCAATGAGACGTTTTTTTAAGCTTGCAATTAGGAATTTTGAATTCTATAAAAATTGCGCTGAAACTTCGATCCTCACATCGATAGGATTGATATATAATATATTGATGGTATTGCAACTTTTTATCGTTACCCATAAAAAGTAGCAAACTTCAATAAAAAATTACTTCGAAGTAAAATTTAACTTTGGTCTACGTATAAAATGATACGTTCAGCCTTCGTGGTAATACTCGATCGATAAATCGACTTTTGAAAAGAGAAACACGTAACTGTTGCTGTATAAATCTCATGGTTTCAATCGAGGAATTTATGCCTACACATGTCTCATTTCAGACTTGACATTTATTGCATCGGATCCGATCCTCACGTCTCCAATAATACACCTTTTTCAACGTTGTTCGTCGTGATTGGATTGCACCGAGCAAGAATTGTATTTCGTGCGTAGGAATAACAACAAAAAAAAAAAAACAAACAAATAAAAATGAAACTAGGTTTTAGCTACAGTTGCTCCCATTTTTCGGTCTGCGAAAATCATTTTTTATACATAGCTGCGATGCATTGAAAGGAAGTTTAAAATGCCATTTAATTATCGCATCCAGATTAATTAAATTATCGAAATGAATTAATTCATCGAAATAAATTATATAATTACGATTAATTAAATTATACAGTTGAATTATGTTATCTAGATTTATTCAATTATCAACATTAATGATTTGAACCAAATAAATTATCTTATTCCCATTAATTAAATAATCAAGATTAATTCGTTTTATTTAAGCAACAAATTAAACTTTCGACTTTCGATTTTATTCTTTAGCATACTTCAAGGAAAAACACTCGCGAATAAACGTGAGGATAATAAATTGTAGTTCGACTCTCAAAATTAAAAAAAAATTTTTTTCAAAATCGTTTTTTTATTTTTATATCAATACCAAAAGTGGCTAAGTGACTCCACTCCACTTTAATCACCCGGACATTTCTTTCGTCCCCCGAGAATTTAAAATCGCGATAACCGTGAGAAAGTTATCTTTTTTTTCGTGTTTTTTTTATTCGTTTTTTCTTTTTTTAATCAGGCGTTACAGAGGAAAGAATTTCTTGATAGGAAGGAGTGTCGGGTTGAGTCGAGGCAAGGATGTCGTGCTATTCGAGTGCGCGGGCGTGAGCGGCATCTCGCTATCTCCCGTTTCCTCCGTTCCCTCGGTCGCCCCTCTTTATCTTCTATCTTCCTTTCACTCTTGGTCTCGCCGGTGCTCCAGGTAACCGACTGTTCTCTCGCCGTTCCCGTAAGTATATGTCGTTAATGGGAGGGCCATTACCAGCCTCCCGACAGCGCTATAAATTATTTTTCATGCGCCAGGGTGGCGTCCAGTTTAGCTCTATCCGCTGAGGATTCTAGTCGCCTTTTGTGTACCCTGCTCAATCTGTATCCTATCCCTCCCAAGGAATTGTTATTTAACGATCTATTAATGCTCCTCGGGGTGCAAGTTTTTCACCGAGGGATCACAGCGCCGATCAGAAAAGGTCGCGTTCGACAGCGTTGGCTGCGCAAACTTTTACTCCTTATTTTCTATATCCAAAAAAAAATTCTATTTAAATTATGTTTCTATTTCTTTTTAATTTTTATCTATTTAACAATTTTTTTTCTATTAAAAATTTTGTTTTTCTGTTTTTAAATCCTTTTTTTCTATTTTTACTTTCTTTTTTATCTCTACTGAAAACATTTTTTTATCTTCTGATTTTTATTGGTTTAACAATCCCTGATATCTTTTATCCACGTATGGATTTCTTTCGATCAAGCGTGTATTTTTTAAATTATTTTTCAGGCTTCGTTATTTTTTGTTTCGCAGGTTTTTACGAAGAAAACATTTTTCGAAAATCAAAATGGAATCGCGGGTCTTGCGAAAAGATATTTGATTTTCGGAAATTTACTTTTTTTTTTTTGGAGCTTCGAGCATTCAACTTCGAGGTAATTCGATTCCATTTTGGTTGCTTTTTCAAATTGTGAATATTGAAATATAATTGTTTTTTTTAACGAGGAAAAAAAAATTAGAACTAGTTTTCGAAATTGAGAAAGAAAGCAATTTGAAATTTCCTTTAAATTGATTCGAACGATAAAAAATGTGTATCGATCGCGTGGCAAAGTTGGGGCCCAGTTTGCGGCTCGTTATCACAAAGAATATGCAAATAAGAGTACAAAACGGCTTCTGGAGGCTGGACCTCCGCGAGGATCCAAAACCGATTACGATACGGATTCGATAGATCGAACGGCATTCCTGCATCTTACACGCGGTACGCCGATCGGGAAACCCGTCGGCCCACTCTTCGATCCCGAAATTCACACGCCCACATAACCTTTAGTCCATTCGCCTTGTTCCTCATTTTTAGACCTTTTCAACTCCAAATTGGAATAGCATTGGTAGAAATGAAAATTTTTATAACAATAATGTACAAAAATTTATTACAGCAATAAGATTACGAAATTATATTTTTTAAATTATTATTTTATATTTTATGTATACGAATTAAATTTTATTTATCCAAATTTCATTTTATTTACGCAAGTTTGATTATTTTTTCATGAGTTTTTATAACAATATTGTTTGTAAGAAAGGATCTACTCTAATGTATTTATTTTGATGAAAATGTTCCAGTTCGATCCATTTTTCATCTTCTATCGTACCATAAAATTGTTCCTTCTCTCATTCAACAATAGCCAAATTCAAACCATCAAAAATAATTAGCTTAAGAAAATGTCAAAAATTTCGCTATCGCACTAATGAAAAACTCGATTCTGAATACCCATTTTGAAAACGATAGGGCACAGCTCTAAAAATGTTATTTTCAAAATGGATTCTCAACATCAGTAGCTTGATCAAATCCTATTGCAGTTATTTGTCTATAGTTATTTATTTAAAATCTGGTTACCAAAATTGTCTAAAAATTCAATCAAAAATGAAAACTAATTTTCGTAATTAGTTTTGATTGCGCTACTTCTTTTTTTATATACGAATATAGTTTATAAATTTCTTTTCTTATATACGAATATAGTTTATAAATTTAATATTCAAATAATGATTTTCATAAATTTCATATCCAAACAAAAGTTTCATAGATTTCATATTCGAAAAACGATTTTCATAGATATCACATCCGAACATTAATTTCATAGATTTCATAACCGAATAATAGTTTCATCGTTTCATCCATGAAGCCATCCGAAGAATCGGCTTTGAGAGAATGCGTCAGGAATGACGCGAGCGACGTTTCGGTTGGCCGGAGTGGGGCTTGATTGCAGGCGATTATTCAATGCGGTTGGAGATGGGCGCGCAGTTGCAAAAGCGTCGGAGGTTGGTCAGGTGTATCCAGGAACTGTGCTGCGCAACTTCGAGGAGAGAAAGAGAGAGAGAGACAGACAGACAGCGAGAGAGAGAGAGAGAGAGAGAGAGAGTCGACGGTGTGATTTTGATTTACGGCTAATTGCCGAGACGCTCGCGGGCACACCCGCTATATATATATATACATATATATTTTTGTTTTTTCTTTCTCTTTCGTTCTTTCCTTCCTCGCGAGCTTTATTCGTTCCTCGCTCGGCAAGTTTCGTCCCTGCAGCCGCCTGAGCGTGTCTCATGAATGACAAAGTCTCGTACTAGCGGAGGACAGAGCTCATCGCAATTTTAGCAGCCGGTTAACCTTATAACGTTTGCCAAACGATGAAAATATGTGTCTCCAGTAAACCCGAAAGTGCGGAAGGACGCGAGAGAGTATTAAAACCCGCAGATGTGTCCCGCACAGAAATACTTTTACGACATCGTACATTTGGCAGCGTTTGTCACTTTGGTAAATATCAGATCGATCCCAATAAATATCACTTTACGGATCGATAAAATTTTGATGATTTTTTGGATCCGATTTCGTGAATTTTTAAAAAAATGTTGTTTTTATTATTGTTATTGTGATTGTTGTTTTCTTATTAGTTGGGAAATTATACGTTTCTTCAAAATTAATAATTCTGGCCAACTATACCTTCAATTTAAAGAAGGGTAGGTGGAAATAATAAAAAATTAAATAATAAAAAATTCATTTAAAATAATAAAAAATTAGCTTCTTTTACTACGTATCTTCTATTCCTTGTTTAACAAGAAATTGTATTTCATGTTGCATACGTAGCTCCGCCTGGATTCTCCGAATTTCGTTCATAATGAATAAATTGAGTTTGCCAGCTCGAGACGGTTGTAAATTCACATAGGAGCGAAACGTCGCGTTATCGCGGACCGGGCAGTTATCGCGAAGCTTTCGGATAACGGTTGGGGCCTAGGAAGAATGAACTTTCACCCTGTAACGAAAATAAAAGAGAAAGAGAGAGACAGCAAGAGAGAAAGAGACATTCCAAAGCGGAATCAACGTGGCGAACAACGCAGCGTGATATATCGAACCTAAATTATCTGACACATTTTACATATTCGTCATATATATGGCCGGCTGTGCGTGCAGATACGACGATATTAATACTCCAGTAAACGCTACGCAAAAGTACGAAACACGTACGAGACGTATTAATAGCGCTGGAGTTATCGCCCACCAGTGAAATATACGAGATGTTATATCATATTTATAGCACAATAATATGTCATAAAAAAACGTATGGTATCGCCAAAGAAATGAAAATTAATTGGCTATTAAAACAAGCCAAAAAATAAACCAAGCCTAATTATCCATTATCACGACGTAAGAAAAAAAGTATTTTTTTCGAATCATGCAATAAAACTTTGTACCAAATAAGGCAGAAACGAGAGATCGTTTTTTAGAAAAATATCAACTAAAAATTGTTATAAAAAAAGAAAAGAAATTCGATAAAAATGGATTAAAATCATATTTTTTAATTTTACAAAATTATGGGAAACGTTCAGTATTTATCGATCCAGTAACATCTGGAAAATTGAAAAGGAAGCGAGAGAAACTAGTAAGAATTTGGTTTCTGAAAAAAAAAAAAAAAAAACAGAAAATATTGCTTGGTAAATTTGACTTTAAAGATTTTTATATTTAATCGTGGATTGATTTATTGTAATTTCATTGAAAATGCAATGAACGAGGCTCATTGCTAATGAGTGGCTTCACGATCCAATTTTTTTAAGAGGTTTCAACGAGACGAAAATCAGACGACGAAAATTCAATAATTATTGTTTAACTTTTTACCTGAACAGTTCATACGTCGGCTTTAATCCTGACACTTCAATCGTCGTTCGATGCAGCAAGGAAAATCGACGTATAATATAAATAATTAATCACTTCCGGAGTCCCGATACGAATAATTGACTAATAATTGAGCGAATAAATAATTATTGGGCACGGAATAATTATTTATTAGCCCAATCATTATTCATTCACCAAACGATCGATATTTGAGTCAACGACAACAGGGACGAATAAAATCTTAGGGTTAATCACGCGCACGTTTGATTCCTTCATCGTCAGCCAAACGTCATTGGACGTTGAAGAAACGGGGAGTTTCATAATCGAGTGCGTGTATCGAATTGATTTACTCGGTTACGAGGCTCGTCCTCACTTCGAAACTCACGGAATGAGGTCTTCGCGATGTTCCTTCGCGAACAAATATGTATATAAATATATACATATAAAGGGTGTCCCGGAATATTATTCGCGAAATGGGGGGTGGTGGGGGTGAAATTCTGAGTCGATTGAATAGAAAATTATAACAACGAGATTGAGCATACGATCGACTGCCAATTATTAAAGGAAAATAAGTTACTGATTATTTAGCAAGGAAACACTTTTTTTTCCCATAAAATCCAAAAAACATATTGGATTTTTAATATTTTTTTTATTGGTCCACTGTAAAATTACGATGTTATTTTATCCCCTAAGCACGAATCTACCATTCATTTTCCCCAAAATCCAAAATTTCCGTGAAACAATTTTTAAAAACTTCGAAAAACACGATGTTTTTTTTTTTACTGTGACAAGTATTTTCGACGGAAATACGATCATGCATTTGATTGGCTGTTTTTACAAATTTATAATAATTCAGGGATTGATCCGGGAATCATACGTACTTATATCAATCGATTCAGAATTTCATTCTCAACCCTTCCATTTCACGAACGACATTCCGTCGTTGGACACCCTGTATATAAACTCGTCATAGTCATCCGCGGCAAAATACGTCCACGGATGTCACGATGAACAGGAGATTTAGCGGAATTCTCGAGAATTGAGATTGTTCGAGCCGCAACTCTGGTAATTGTCGGAATGGACAGAGAGAAAAGCGAAACGAAGACGATTCCCGATCCGTCCAGTCTCGTTGCAAACGCTCGTTTTTTTTCCCCTTCTTTTCTCATTTTTTTTTCTTTCTTTTTTTTTCAATTTCTTCGAGAGACGGTTCGTAACCCCGAGACGCATTCCGTGCAGATTCACCAACGATATTTTCAATTACCCAACCCGGCAACGTCACTCCGTAACGAGCGCGCAAACTGCGCAAACTGAAACTTCTTTTTTTTTTTGTTTGTTTCGTTTCAGCCATGACAATTTGTTTCCATTAAAGCTGCAAAGATAAAACGAGTAATGAAATTTTTCGGATTTTATAGCTGATCGAGTTTTGCAAATGTTGATAAGAGCTTTGACTTTCAATTCCATTGAATTCGAGTGTCGTTGTATTCATTTTCAAAATTGTTGTATTTTTTCATTGCACAATTACCACGAAATTATGATTCTTTTTTTTTCATGAAAATCGTACGATTGAAAAAGTAAATGATCAATATTTAAAAATTGTATTATAATAATTACAGTAGTAACAATGATACGAAATAAAATATTATTAAGAATAACCTCAAGTTATAATAAAAACGACAACAAAAATAATAATAATAATAATTTAACAGCAGAATAATCATCGAGTAATAACATAATAGTATAACGATAATAATAACCATAAATAATTATAATTAATATCATTATACTACTATGCTATTGTAGTTACGATTATTTTTATTAATTTACATTTTTATTATTATTATTATCGTCATTAGTATTATTAAACCAATTATGATATGCAAAATAATAATAATACTAGAATGCTTAATTGCAATAATATTTACAACGACAACGATAACATTAATTTCGATATTATCGCCAATATTCTTATCATTATACTTCCAAACGAGCATCGCTCCAAAATCGATCGTACTTTTATAAATTCGGTTCATCAAGGATCAAAAATATGAACGAGGATGTTCCACGATGCGATAAAAAGAAAAGGGATGCTGACCGCTTTTTCATCGCGCCTACAAGCGCGGTTAGAAAATCGAACGATTCGAATAATCTCGTAAATTACAATTGGTCTTGTCGTCCGGGAACAAGAAAAGACAGAAAAGACAACAATAAAAAGAAAAAAAGAAAAAAAAAAAAAAAAAAAAAAAAAAAAAAAAAAAAAAAAAAAAAAAAAAAAAAAAAAAAAAAAGACATGGACGAACCATCAGCAGTAAATGTACAATTATTTCAATGCTACTCGCTGGCAAAAAAAAAAAAACATTCGCAAATTGTTATTCGCGTGGTTGGGCTTTCGACGTCGATGCAACAAAAGATCACGAGCATATAATAGGAAAAGGTTGAAAAATGACGCGGGATCACAACCAGATAAAAACTTATTCATTTCGATCTGTATATATGTAATTAAAATTCCTCGGTACTCCTCGAGCTCGACGTCCAAGTTACTCGTGATAGCCATTCTTGTGTTACCGAGTTCGTGCACCGAGGCAAACTTGACGTTTTTACAATGATCCGGAGGTGGAACGTCGTATAACCGACGATCTCGGTGAGCTAGCAAGATCGCACTGGACCTTATTCCAAACATGTACCGAGAGGAGAGTCTTGACCCCACGTGGCATACCAAGAATCCATCGAGACAACGGATGGAGACTAGTATCTATCTATGGTCTTCGGTACTTCTACGCAGAGGCTTATGCCTCCAAGATACAACGTTTTTTCCATCCTTCAACTCCCCCCTGCCCCCTGTCCCTCCGGCCCTCCTCTTTTTCCCTCAACCCTCTGAGTAACTCATCCCGCATTCTCTCACTCTTTTCAGTCGTTCTGTAGGCAAACTTTACGACCGAACTTCGTAAGGGATTACTGGAACGGTAATACGAGGTATTGCTGGATTATTATTTAACAATAACCGAAATTGTTCAACCTTCGAAGAATCGTGATTCTTGATTTTTCAATATTACTTTTAAGCTGGAGTATTATTTTCGAATTTTTACAGCTGTTGGAATTGGAAGGATCGGACTCGAATGTTTCAGGAATTTCAATATTTTACTTAAGTAGGAATTTGATTTTTTTGCGTTTTTTTTTTAGTGCCTGCAAATGTGTAGGAATTCGACAAAGTTTCTGGGATTGTCATTTGAGATATACATTTAAAGTACGTTCTGAAAAAATGAAAATACAAAATATTGAAACTCGTTACAACAAATCCAACCGTTTTTTTCGCCAAAACGTACTGTTTTTCTAAAAATCATCCAATTTCCCCAAAAAAATACTGTTTTTTTTACTAAAATATCCCTAAATAGGAATTTTCATTCTCCGCGATAAATTCGTATCGGATCTTTAATGAAAAAAAAATAATAATAAATTGAAAATGGCGAAAAAATAAACGCAGCCGTGGGCGTGTTTGCAAAAATACAGGTAGATTGAGCAATCTTGGAGTCGTAGCTTCAATGGCCCGAGTCAACGTCGACGTCGAGAGAAGGATAAAGATTACTATAATCGTACAAAAGTGCTGTCGAGTCTCGGGTCTGACGTTATCACTATTAAATCGTTGTCTTGAGCTAGGACACGAGGACATGAGTCAACAAATATAAGGGAACGAGAGACGCGAGCAAACTTCGAAACGAACACGAAGCGAGAAAAAGAGGGGTGGGGGGAGAAGCATTGCGGATTGGGGGAGGAGGGGAGAAGAGAGAAAGAGACACAGAGGGAGTTAGAATGCGTCAGCATTTCCGTTCGACTCGAGGCAGAACTCATTCGTGCTACAAAGTATGTTACACACGATATCGATCTATCTGTACGTACGTACTTGGCGATCGTTTCGATCGCTTCCGTCGATGTACTTCGCCATCGCGTTCCTCGTCTTGTCTTGTTCTCCGGGGTGCCGTATTGTTGGCAGTTGCACACACGCGCTAACGAAGCACGTATTGGAAACTTGGATCGACGTATGGAGAGTGCTGAGTAAAGCGGGACCAGGGCTATATACATTGGCACAATATACAGGACGATTCAGAACTCGTTACGAATCATTGATCTCCAATAGTGAATCTAGGAAAAAGAGGTTCCTTGATGGGACGTTACGACGGTTCGATTTTTATCAACTTTAAATTGAAATAACGATGACGAATCTTTGGTGAACTTTTGGGAGAAGGTTTTGCGATACGAAGTATAATTTTGGATTAAAAAGTATGATTTTTGATAAAAGGTTCGTTTCATTATGAAAAGTACACTTTTTTGTAAATATTTGGAAGTGTAATTCAAACAAACGTGCAAAGAAAACCAAACAAAACAATAAAACGTAAATAAACAAACCCAAACAAAAGTAAAAAATTGGCTTGATTATGACAGGACTCAAACTTCCGAATATTTATCCAATTTTTGATAAAAGCTTCAGTTTTTAGATAAAACAGGATTTTTTTTTTATTGAAGAGGCTAACTGTCGTGAAAATGGTTGGCATTCGTCAAAAAGGGCTCCTGTCAAAAAGATATGAACCATTTAATAAAAAGAGTACCTGTCGTTAGATCGGTCGAAAAATTATTGTTTTCACATCGTTTCGGTGGGTAGTTTCTTACCAGTTGTAACTATGAATAACGATGTCACGTTTTTGGTGAACTTTCGACATGGAGAACAGACCCGTTCGCAACTCTGCAAGTTCAAGCTGTTGATGCGTTACCTCCGGGAATCCATCAACCAAAAACCAAGAATAATGTTCAAATATATTTGTTTGTTTCTCATCTACGCAACATCGAAAAACCAATTTAGTTAATATCCTAAGAAGTTTAATCTCAATTATGAAACAATCACCGTTTTCAGTGCTCATAGATATACTAATCCATTTCCATCTATTTTAGACTGTCTCCACACAGTCTTGAAGATTATCGGTTCGTTTCAAAGCTTACGACACTTTTCCAACAAACTCGACCATTTCTAGGCTGCCAAGAGTCCAAATGACCCAAAGGATCCTCATCAAATAAAACTCTTAACCATTCCAACAGACGTCATCTTCCAAAGCAGCCATTCCAAAGAGAATTTTCAACCGATCCAATAACGGTCATATTCCAAAGCAACGATTCATAAGAGAACCGTCACCAGCTCGAACAACAGTCATCTCCACATCGATTCCAAAGATACCCTTCGCCAAACCCAACAACGATCATCTCCCAAACCAACCAGTTCAAAGGCTTGGCTGGTTTGGGTTTGTTCGGGTTATTACCAACCAGCCCATTCTCAACCTGCTTCCTCTTCTTTGCAACAGCTTTGCCTTAACCAGACCTCCTTCAGCAATCAAAAGTGCTGATTCTCCGTACGATCCAAGATTGATCAGGGTGCTAAATACAGTCTCTTCTGAATCAACCGGTGAGTATCGAATCGATAAACTAATATATACACGAGATAGACATATCTATGTACATTGGCTAGTGCAAAGCAGCAGTTGAAACAAAGCAACGGTGACGCGTATGGACGAGCCATATCCGGGACGTCAAGCAATAAAATTAATCGCTTCGGTACGACGCTTGAATAATTTATGCTCGGCAGCAGCAGCAGCAGCGGCAACAGCAGCAGCACCAGCAGCAGCTTCGTGGCTCGCGAGACTACGGAGGAGCACCACAGCCCAGTCGCGCGAGTCAGTAAAGCAAAAGCGATATATAGCATCGGTAGCAAAGAGCAAGGCTTTGGTGAAGGAGGAGCGGGGTTTGCGGGAGGAGGGAAAGAGGGAGGGGGGCAATATAGAAACATTCGTATCTGTGATTTCTGCAGCTGCGTGTATATAGCCGCGAACGGTTGATGGCGGTATTATACGAGGCGCGCGGCTAAGAACACAACGCACAGTCGCGCGACGATCTTGTCTGAAAGGGAACCTGCCACGGAGTGTACGATCGATCGGCAACTCCAAGAGGGAGAAAGAGGTAAAAGAGAGAGAGGGAGAGAGAGAGAGGAGGAAGGGGGTTGGTAAGAAGAGAGGGCTGCGCAACTACGACCGCCGAGAGTACTGTAAATGTATGTCGATCGATCGGTACGATCGCCGGAGTAGTCACGGTAATAGTACCCTCACCAGTAATGTTTACGCCAAAAGATCGTTTCTCCGATAAAGCTTCGCAACGAAGAAACGAGAAACTGTCAAATTACAATTTCTAATTCCTTTCCTCATTTCTGTATTGACGCTAATATCGTTCCTTCTTATCAACCAGGATCAATCGACACTCTGATCAATGATAGAGGATATCGATCGAATTTTTCTTTTTCTCGCTGTCTCTTGTTATGGTTATTTATCGAAGCTTGCGTCACTTTTCGTTGCGCTATTGAATCTGGACGATTTGATAAAGAGATGGTGGATTGGAAGCTCAGTGGTTGTTGGAGACAGCTGGAGAAGTTGCCTAGACGGCAATGGTAGCTTAGATCTTCGGAACGCTTGGTGGTCTGGTCAACTTAAACGTGAAGGCAATTTGACTTATCGAGAGCAACCAAATGTGAAGGATCTTGATGTTAGATACTTCGCAGTTGTGATAAAGTTGAACCCTAAGTTAGATCAACCGTAAGTTAAACACCTCGCAGTTGTAGTAAAGTTCAACTGTAAAGTTGAAGACATCTGGAAGTTTGAGGCTTCGTTAGGAGGAGCTTTGATGCGTTTCGTGGCTCAAAATATCCAGAGCTTGAATACCCGGTTAAGTCGAGGATTCCTGAAGCTGAATAGGTAATTTGGTATTTTTCATAAGGAGACTTTTCAGGAAGAACTTTGGTCGCTGAATTTCAAGTCTGAAGAGTCTTCCAGAGGTTGAAGACACTATTAAGTTGAAGACGTCCTCAAGACGTCTGACTGTACAGAGTACCGGTCGTTTTGTTTCGTCTCTTGATCCCCGAGTGACTTTAGAAGTTACCATTGGAATCCCACTTTGGCTCCACCTTCGAGAAAGCCTAAACGTGCCGGGACTCGAATATGGTTTTGTCAGAAAAATCGTCCGGAGGAACCGATGAGGCCAGTCCGTGGATTAAATCGGCATCGGCGTGTTATGGAGGTTCTCGGCAAGGCTCGCCGGCTGCTCTCTCGAGCGGCTATGATGCACCACTCAGCATGAATAATTCAACGATCCCGGAAGAACCTTCCTTGCGCTCTTGCCGATTCTCCCTCTCCTCCCTCTTCCATCCGTCCGTCCCGTTTTCTTTCGCTGGATTCTCTTTTGCCGGGGTTCGCTGCCGCGCTTCTTCCTTTCTGCGTATCAAATGACGTACGGAGAATCGTCATGATACCCACACACCGGTCTCACGGCTAGTCTCCTCTTTTAGCTGGACCGACGACGACGACGACAACAACAGCAACAACAACAACAACATCGATATCAACAAAAACATACCAGCCGACAAAAATCAGCAGGTCGAAAGTATTCGATCGTATATTTTTGATACACGTCAACACACCATCTGGAAATGAATAGGCATTGGCTCCACCAATCCATTCGTTCCCATCCAATATCCTCGATTTGCCAGTCGGGGCGTCGAAACGATTTACTTTTTTACCTGGTCCACGTACCCTACTTCTTTCCCTGGCTTTCAAACTTCTCAAACTTGACGAAAACTCGTTCAAAGAATTCGGTTGATCGAAGAGCAGCTCCGGTTCAGGTGTTCAACGGTCCACTTTCGATGAACTCGTTTTTTACGAACTCGTCAACTGATTTCAGCCACTTCGGTATTGGGTACATTTCAAAATGGTCAAGTTTCAACAATTGAAAGCTATTGAAGCCCAATAGTGATACACAGGAGTAAAAAAAATATATATATATATATATTACAGAATGAACCACGAAAATAAAAAATGTCCATTGGCACCAGCACTTTCATTTCTAATTCTAGCCCTTATCTGTTGATACAACCAATCCTTCGTACTAAAAAGAGCGCACACTTGACCCCAACTCTCCGATTTACGTGAAAAAAAAACTAACCGATAATTGTTTGAACTCGAGCAACCCAACGGATTTCTAAAAATCCAAAAATAAGATTTTCCCAAAGTTCTGTCGATTTTTTTCTCACTAGGATTTCCACCAGCCAATTTTCACCTTACTTTTTCGCTCCGTGAGAATTGGATCTCGATTCATCTTCTTTACTCGTTTTACCGATGTGACCCCCAAGGCGCAACAACAAGATGATAAAAAGGAAAAAGAAGAAAAAGATTTAAAAAAAAAAAGTAGAAAAGAAACCGGAAAAGATGAAGTGCGTTTTCTCGCGGGGCACGCCTCATTAACCCACCCCGCGGTGCTCCCGCGGATCATATTTATGCTTCGTGTACCCGGGGATAGTTATTATAATTGCTTGTCGCTCCCGTGTGATTTATTATAGCACTGGCTAACCGGGCGCGACCCACCCGGTTTGCCTGCCTCTTTAGCCGCTAATCTTGACTCCTAATAGCCACCCCACCGTTCCTAATAGTGCTCTCTTAATTCCCATCCCAGTTCTGCCTTCCTACGACCTTAAAGCCACGAGGAAACTTTTCCCCAACATCTTCGGGTTTAGAGTTAAACGTTTACGAAACAAGCAACAACCTTGATGAAGGATAGTCGTTCTGAAGAGCCAGGGGAAGGGGGGGGGGAGGAGGCAGGAATCAACTGCAAGGTCCAATATCAACTTTTGAACCATCCTGGAGCAGCGAGTGGGTTAAATAATTTCTTTGCTCTGACAGGGTTTGGTGGAATTAACTTTTTCTCACCGTTCAGCTTCTGATATCGAGGTTGCTTAAAACGGTTATGAAGAAATCTTGACTCTGGATCAGCTAGGATTATTTTTCTTTCGGGACTACATTGATAAAGAATTATTGGTTTTGGGTACAAATATGTTTTGGGCAATAAAATGGACTTTTTAGGTAATAACGAACGAAGTATACAGCATGATTCAACGATTGTATTAATATTGATATTAAAGTCTGATGATTCGATGAAAATGAATCATTGAATCAATCGATCGAAAATTGATTGTCGTGAACTGATTCAACGACAAGTAATCAGTTGAAAAAAAATCTCTTCTATTTTACCAGCCAGGCAATCCTTTTTCAGAGAATCTTTTTTTATACAATTTCATTATCTATATTGATTGAATCAGTCCTGAAGCATCGTGCCATTGAGCCACGTTTTTTTTGCTCCGTACCAGAAAAAAAACTGTTGTTTCGTAAGCACCATTCGTTTTACAATTTAATTAACAAAGTCCCTACTTTTTAAATTAACGTAATGAAAAAGTTACTTTTTTATTTCAATTACGAAATGTCAACGTAGAAAATAGTTGAAGTTATATTCTTGTCTATATTTTAAACTTGACGGGCTGAAAATTTGAATAAAATTAATCAATTATTCAAATTTAATTAATCCCGAATAGTATTCGTTTGGAATGGGAAGGTGACTATTTACTGTTGAAAAGAGAGCATCACCGGTATCCTTGTTTCATCCCAATGGGTTATCAATTCCAATAATCCATTTACTAATTAAAATTTATAAAAAAATCTCTCGACGATTATTGAAACGAACAAATGAAAAAGTATTTTAAAAGGATACGATGATCCATCGAGACGTAGCATTCGATGTATCTTCGAACTTTACCTCTTCGATACTTTTCAAGTTTGCATCATGCATTATTCTCGGATCTGAAGGTCATGAATTATTCACGAATTGATCGAGAATTGACGAACGGTCTAACGAGACAATTTCAAGCTAAAATAAGTTTTTATCTCGACTCTAAGTGACGCGCGAGCTTTCAAATACTAACCGATAAAGTTGTGCACTTGTAAATTGTTGATCGCGTCATTTTATTACTCGCATATTAATAGGTGAACGAAAGCGTGAGTCGGTGTGATCGCGACACATGGACGTGCACTTACATATATATACAATAACCTTCCATCAGTTATCTAATTAGCCTTTGCATTTAATTAGCGTGCTGCAGGGAGAACGAGATAACTCTACACACAAGCGGACTCCGAGTCTGTTCTCCTTGCGGTCGTTACGACGATTCTCATTCCGAGTATCATTATTATTATACAGTGGTTGGATATAGATGCAAACTCATACAAACGGAGAACCAACGTGAGGAGAGCGAAAATAAATAAATGAAAAGCCCGCGCTCGCTCCGCAACGAAAGTTTATTCGCCTCGCGTCCCTCGTCATTTTAATCGACGTCCACCAGCCGCTGCAGATAAGGAAACTCGACAGATGTGACGGGTAACGTACAATTAGCTGATTTTTTTGTTTCTTTTTTCTTCATTTTTTTTTCAATTCCGAAGCTTGACTAAACAAACGAAGTTACTTGGAACGATTCGAGGAGAGATGATCGTGGTTATCTCCAGACTTCGAAATCCAGTTGGCAAAATATTTTTTTTTTTTTTCAAAATTAAAGAAAATATATATATATATATATATTTTTGGAAAACTGGGTGGTTATTGACGTTAAGTTGAAATGGTGACGTTATTTTACGCTAGGTTAAATATTCGAACTCCTACCTCTGTTGGATCATCAATGAAACGTCCTAGAGTCATCACGCGAAGAGTGATCTCACGCGTGTTCTCCAATTCCTCGGGAATCGAGTACAGAGCCTCGCTAACGAAGTACGGCTCGGTCGAGGTCACCCTGAAACAGAAATTAAATGCTTTTTGAGTTTGGGTTCGTTTGGGTTAGAACGGAAGACGTGGCGATAGTGGAGTATCATATATTTTATTGAGGTTCACTACGCCTTAAGTGGATTATTTTTATTCGCAACCCTCCGAATATCGTAATCCTTGCACTAAAAAAATTCTTTTGAAAAATACTTTTTTAAAAATGTCCCGTAAAATATGGAATACGAGGAATAAATATAAACGGCTGGTTTCTCCCTTAATTCCTGTTTTAATTTTTTAATAATAAGAAAAATCAGTTCTTTATTATTAGTGATAAAAAAATGATTTTTTTAAAATTAAAATACAAATATCAGAAAAATAAAATAATTATTATTGAAATATATATAAATTAAAAAATTAACTTCATTTTTAAGCTCCAAGCCAATATTTCCACTCGGAATGTTTCTTTTTCCCTTTTCCTCATGGATTTTCTATTTCTCTCGCATTTTTTCTTTGCTCTCCTTCGCATTTGTTTTTTTTCTTCTGTTGATTTAAATTTTTTGGAATTCCAGGCTGCGCTTTTGGATTCTCGACAACGGTTCGCCGGTTTTCTCTTATACCTGTCGTTGCCGAGTCGGACTTTGGCTAGAATCTTGAAGTTTAAGCGGCGAAGCAACGCTGGTAGTGACTGGGCAGCTTCCTGTATCTTCGCGGTGGCCGAAGCGAGCGAAAAGCCCGAGATCTATTCGCGGCTCGAGATTGCACCGGCTCGAAGATTTTAGCTGTACGGCGATGAAAGGATCCGTGTTAGAGATAGGCCAAGAATAGTCCAACCTCGGTGTTTTCCACCGGAGCAACCCCGCTCTTTCCCTTCGTCGCTCCTCTAACTACGAGGCTTCATCGCGAATCGAGGCTTTCTCGCGAACAAATCCACCAAAACGTACGTACACTTGGCCCCACCGACGGAACTTCTAATTTTACACCCCGATCTCGAAAACAACAAAATCATCTTTTCTTGAGGGATGATGGACTTATCGTTGAGGTTAAGTGGCCATTCGGTAATCGTCGGATAGTCCTAATGGAATTTTCCGCTTGCGGTTGATCACTTCTCAAAAAACCGACAGAACAGAGTCTTGAGGGATTTTCGCTCTCTTGATGAATCAACAATCTTGAGGTACTGAAAATTCCTGAGGGATTTAAACGACTTGAGGGATGAAAAAGTCTTGAGTGATGAAAAAGTCTTGAGGGATTGAAAAAGTCTTGAGGGATGAAAAAGTCTTGAGGGATTGAAGAAATCTTCAGAGATTGAAAAATCCTGAGAAAATAAAGCCTTGAGGGATTGAAAAGCCCTGAGGGATTAAAATGTCTTGAGGGATTGAAGAATCTTGAGGGTTTAAAAAATCACGAGGGATTAAAAAGTCTCGAAGAATTAAAAAAATCTCGACTGATTTCAAAAATCTAAAGGTGTATATTTTTAAAAGTACTTTCAATTTACTAAACCCTTTTTGTAACGTACTTCATATGGATATGCCGGTGACTGGTGACTCCCATGATAGTGAAACCGTTAAATAAAAATTGAAATAAAAAAAAAATATATACACATATCATATTAAAAAAGAACTTATACAAAATTCAAGAAAAAGGGGATCGGAAAGAAAAGTAACAAAACAAGAAAGAAAAAAAAAAAAACAGAAAACGAGAAAGCATCAAAGCAGCGGCACGAGGCGTATAATCGAACGATCTATACGAAACACACCGCACGCAGATGGATGGTGGTAAATCGATGAATCTCCTGCGCGGGCGCGAATGCAGTTGGCATGCACCTCAGCTTACCCTCTCGATGTGCATCACGAGAGAGGAAGATTGCTATAGACAGAAAAAGAGAGAGAGCAAGAGAGAGAGAGAGAGAGAGAGAAATGGAAAGGGGGAGGGGGAGAGGTGTTTGTGGGCCACCTACCACGCGGTCGTCGATCGCGCCCGGTACTTCGAGTATAATCTGCGAAATATACAACGGGAACACCGGGGTCAGCTCGTATATCACGAGCGGTGAGATAAGCCGCAAAGTCTCAGCTCCAAAGAGCTGTATAGCATGCCGATATGAAACTTGGCCGACCGCGGGA
This sequence comes from Ophioninae sp. A BG-2022a, assembly GCA_030523105.1. NCBI lineage: Eukaryota > Metazoa > Arthropoda > Insecta > Hymenoptera > Ichneumonidae > Ophioninae sp. A BG-2022a. The sequence goes on along the minus strand of JAPYZI010003651.1, from coordinate 643 downwards.
GTCTACGGGCGAGCAAGCGCAACTGAAAAACTTTTCGGGCGAAACTAATGCCCGGCAATCTCGATAATTAATCGGCACGTGAAAAACGATAACGTACAATCTCTACGTTTTAGCCAGGAGAAAGGAAATCCTTCCAACTTCATTCGGAATTAACGCTTGGCGTCTTCGAGTCTTTTTGCCTCTCGCGACGCCGGAAAACAATGCTTTGGGCAATTGGCTTTCGGGACATTAGTTTATTGATCGTTGGTCAATTGTGCTGTGCCAGATGGACTAAAATGTCAATTTGGCGTGTCCAAACACGGCCATTGAATTTCTATAGTATATAAGATGCTCACTCTACGACCTTCAAATTTCGTGATTTTTGAGATTCCGGAAAATTGGTCGGGGTAGTCGAACCTTTTTTTTTTTTTTGTTTTAAAAGTATTAACAGGGTCTATTTAATCGTAAATTTTATGCTGATTACGAATATCAACGAATTTTCGTCGAAAGCACTGCACACGACAAAAAAAATCGTGATTATAGAAGTTTTTTACAATTTTTTCACGGAAATTTTGGGTTTTTGGGGAAATTAATGGTAGATTCGTGTTCAGGGGATCAAATTACATCGTAAAGGACCTATTAAAAAAATATTAAAAATCAAAAA
>JAPYZI010003650.1:0-23430 GCA_030523105.1 Ophioninae sp. A BG-2022a | reverse complement strand
AACGCACTCGAGTCTCACCTCTTTTTCTTGATCTCGGCTTGGATCTTTTTTTTTTTTCCTACGTACCAGGAGTGATCGCAAAGTGAAGGGCGTAAATTGTGCAATTTCATGGAAAAGTGGGGAGACCAGTTGGGCCCCATTCGTTAGATTTTTTAGTGGTGGCGATGCGTGCGAAAACAAAAAAATGAGGCAGATAAGGTACCTGTCTCAAACCCAAACTCAAACAAATCCAAACACAGAGAAATCCGAACTCAAACAAATCCAAACCCAAACAATTCCAAAAACAAACAAATCCAAACCCAAACCAATCCAAATCCAAAGCCAGTCCTGTACCCAAACCCAAATAAATCGAAACGCAAACAAATCTAAACCTAAACAAATCGAAACGCAAATAAATCTAAACCTAAACAAATCCAAACCCAAACCAATCCAAACCCAAACTCAAACAAATCGAAACGCAAACAAATCCAAACCCAAACAAATCGAAAAGTCGAGCAAGGAAGGATCACTGGAAAATGAAAGCGTTGAACGACCTTGACCCGAAAGCTTTTTCAAATTTTAGCCTACACGTAAGACCTCCGTTTGGCCTACTCGCTAAACCTTAAGAACTCAAGAGTTCTTTACGAGAATCTTTACGAAAACGTAGGTCAAGACTCATCGTGCTACCCGAGAAACGAAAAGACCGATAGTGGCAATAATTTAGAGATTCCATTCATCGTCGCCTCCGCGGGTTTATACAGCGCGGGCGTGCGTCGAAAAATAAAGGGGGAAGGAACGGGAGGAGTTGAGAGAGCGAGAAGATAAAAGAGGAGCGAGAGAGAGAGAGAGATAAAGAGAAAGCGGGAGGGAGGGGGGAGGGAGATAAAAGGGCTGGCTGCCGTCTGGCAGGTACACCATTCGGTATACGCAAGTGGGCGGGGTGGGTATGTTTCATCTCGTGGTGAGGCAAAGAAGGATTGGAGAAAGGGGAAAAGGCTGTGCAAACAATCAATGAAGTTCGCAGACGAAAGCCACTGAATTCTCCTCGGCCCCTCTCGATCCTTTATACGTTAAACGAGAATGTATTTATCTATTCGAATATCAAAACTTTGATCGGACAATCGAACGAAATATTATTTTTGGATTTTTGTTATTAGACAATGGATGTATAAAAATTGATTACGTTGAAGTTAGAAACGTTGCGAGGTAACAAAAATTATTGTTTAGAATTTTTGTTTTTTTTTTTTTGTATCGAAATCGCAAGTAAAATTCTTCAATAATTCGTCAAATAATGTACCTGAGGAAATAAACAAAAAATTAGAAAAAACATTTCGTTAATTTGTATTTGTATTAACATCGCAGAATTGTTTAAAATAATACGTTGATATAATATTTATATGAAACAAATGATGGAATATTCATTATTATTCTTCTGACGAAAACCGATATTTTCCAACCGATGACAGATTTCTTCAAATACGTTGGAAATTTGATGAATTCTTAATAATGATAAAAAAATAGTTAATAAATAATAACAATAATAACAGCAACAATAATAATAATAATATTTATTATACAATATTAATACAATATTTAGATGAAATAAATGATCGAATATTGATGAATTCATAATAATTATACAAAATAATTAATAAATAAACAAAGCTGAACGACAGCAACAACAATAAAAATTTTTTAAATAATAATAATAATAATAATGGAAAAAACATGGTACAATTCGATCGAATTGATAACTTTTGTTGTACGGGGACTCAAAGAGGAGAGGGAAGCGCAGGTTCGGTAAGAAATGGGGATCTCGAGAGTTGCCTAATGTAGGACGCGTAATTGATCTATTGTGCGATGCATTAGCACTCTGAAGCGAGGATACTCCATACAAGGATATCACCCTCGTTTTCACGAGACATTTTTGGTCCGCGTTGCGAATAAGAAATACAAAGTGGTTGGTTCACTGAAAACGAGACGTATCTTCTTCAATCGAATGACACGGATATTCGTGAAATCGAATTTTCTCTCTAAAGCGTCAACTCATTTTACATTACCGGGTTCGTAAGTCGTACAAAGATATTTCAAATATTAGGATAAAATTCGCAAGCGACATTTTTAAAAGATTTTGAATGTTACGAAAAGCGTAGACAAATTTCGACACCAATTATTGATTATCCGATCTGCTGGATATTCCTTTTGCAAACCCAAACAAACCCAAATAAACAATCTACTGGATATTCCTTTCGTAAAAGCAAACAAACCCAAACAATGAATCTACCGAATATTCTTTTTGCAAACCCAAACAAATCCAATCAATCAATCAATCTACTGGAAATTCCTTTTGCAAACCCAAACAAACCCAATCAGTCAATCAACTGAATATTCCTTTTGCAAAACCCAAACAAACCCAAACAAGGAATCTACCGAATATTCTTTTTGCAAACCCAAACGAATCCAATCAACCAATCAACTAAATATTCTTTTTGCAAACCCAAACAAACCCAATCAATCAATCCACTGGATATTCCTTTTGCAAACCCAAAAAAACAATCTACTGGATATTCCTTTTGCTTAGAGGAGATCGAAATTTTCCTCAAATCCTGCTGTTCTTGAAGGCGAACCCAAACTGACCCAAACAAACGCAAACAAACGTTCAATCACCATATTAGCTTTGTCTTTGAACTTCATACGGATCCTCAACTGAAAGCCTTTCGCAGGTATTCGCGGTTGCAATATTTCAACGAAAATGTTAACCGAAGAAAAAGTGACTAGTCTAGTTAAGGCTGTCGCCACGTCACCAATCGCGTGACTCGAATTCTCCGACGAAAAATAAAGCGAACCCCGATTGCCAAAGTGTGCAATTCGGAAATGTCTTTTAACGTGCGTGCTCATCGTACTCTCGTGTATCATCGAAAAAAGGGACTTTTATCCAGAGACCGGACACTTCGGTTTATCATGCGGTTCACCGCAAACTCCGGGCTATTGACATATTTTGACTTTCGCGTATTCCTCTTTCTTTCCTCCTCCCCGGATAAGTGGACGAAAAAAAAAAACAAAAAATAAAGAATCGAAGCTCCTCTAACGTACGTGTGTTTCCTCAATTGGGCAATAATTCGCTCTTCGGATTTTGCGTGCACGCGAGCAAAAATTGAATAAATCGTTAGGGCGGATGGTCGAAATCGTCCCAGGAAGAAGGAAATTACATTTGCCCTTGCCAACCGTTTTTCCTTCCAGTACGCCTACACTCGTGGACTCTTGCACAGAAAATTACTTTTTCTTTTTTTTTTTTGGATTCGTTTATTTGTTTGGGTTACTATTTTCGTTGAATCTCCAAATTCGTTATGGAATTTAAAGTTTCAGTAAAAAGCTTACGAGCTGGGAAAAATAAAGTTTGTAGAAAATGAAATATAAAAATGTTGCAATAAAAAAATAAAATAATAATCTAACGAAAAGTACAAAAAAAGCGAAATAAATGTAAAAAGCAATAAGTACAAAAAACCTTAAAATAAACCAAAAAACGCAAAATAAGCCAAAAACGCGACATAAACGAAAAATAGCAGCATGAATCAAACAAACCCAAACAAACCCAAACAAAATGAACCAAAAACGCAATAATCGAGAGAGAGAGATTGAAACACACAGAGAGAGAGAGAGAGAGAGAGAGAGAGAGAAAAGAGAGAGCCAGAGAGACCGTGGTGGTTCGGGGAGCACGTGGTGTCTTCCCACGTCATTCTGACGGACAGACGGGCCAGTGAGCTTGACAGGCCTTCCAGGACGGAAGAACGAGGTAACGCGAACGAAACTAACGGACGTACGGTACCGCGAACCGGTAGCTTGTATTTTATTCAGGCACGACGACCGAACAATTACCTCCGGTAGGAGCTTAGCCTCGTCTCGCTCCCTCCCCCTGCCCCTCCCGCGCTTGCACCTCTATTCACCACACCCCTCGGTTTTTCCCTTATCTCCCGTTCGAGTTTTTATTTTTTTCGGGCTCCGCACAATTCTGATGCGACCTAGAACGGACAAAGAAATTACGTGGATCGAAAGTGCGTACGCGTATCGCATCCGGTTCGCTCCCGAAGACTGGAGAACGAAGAAGAGATTACCGAGGATGGGGCGCAAGAAGCCCCGCCCAAGGAGGAAACGAAGGGCCCCGCCCCCCCCCCCCCCCCTCCCCTCAAACTTCTCTCCCTCGTCATCCTATCGTATATACTCTTCCCCGGGAAGGCTAACTATATACTGGAAGAGACACGGAATTACCGATGCGGGACCGGCACGCTGATCGTCCTGCGGCTTCTCTAACTAGCCGTACTCGTATCTGTATAGGTTAATACGGTATGGGATCGGGCGGAGATCCGCCACGAGGTCTTGCATCGGTAGTCTCGCGGATCTAGATTATAAATCGTGCCTTCGCCTCTGGGGATGCTCGATGAACCTGAAAGGGCGAATCGCGGTAGGCACTATGAAAAAGAAAACAAAAAATGGGGTAAGTAAATCGCAGACTGGAGTTTGCGAAAGTTTTTTTGGATTCAACGTCATCAATTGAGGGGCTCGTACGGTTGAGAGGACAAATTTAAGTTTGTGATCAATTGGTTCGTTGGTTTGGGGTTTTTATCGCGTTTTATTAGGTTTTATATACCGCGTGTACTCAAGGTCGACGGTATTGAAATAGTTATTGGTTTATGGGAGTTTATGGGTTTTTATGGGTTTTATAGGTTTATAGGTTTTCATAGGTTTTATAGATTTTTATAGGTTTTATAGGTTTATAGGTTTTTTAGGTTTTATAGAGTTATAAAGAAAAATAAATGATTAACAATTTCGTCAAATTATGGAAATATCGCTCGGACATTTATTTGGACGGACATTACCAAAGCTGAATTTAAAGTTTAACCAGCGACGTTTGAAAATATGAAAAATGTTGGTCATCCCAACAATGACGCAACGTCAGACACCGGAATGATACGCGACAGTAATCCCCTCTCGTATTCTCATCGTATTCTTCAGGAGTTCGCAAAGCTCGGGTCAACAAAAATGTTCACGCGTCATCGGAGTTTCTCTCCTCGAGGCGGAGCTGAGAATATCCGGTTGAAAATTGGTTCGTAAGGGATGAAGAATCCGCTAGTACGGATATAATATACTTTCCTCGTTTTCAAAAACAAAAAGATCAAACATATATATACATAAAAAGCGTAGAGTTCGAAAGGGTGAAAGAAAACTGGTGAAAAAAGCTGACTAGGGGTTGAAAAAGGTATTGGAGTGGGAGATGGGGGGTTGGTTAGGTGAAAATCGAGAATGTTCCATTCACCGTCCATTTCCCTGATAATAAAGAGTCACCCGAAAGCGGACGGGTGGATGACGGTAAGTGCACGAGCGCGTAGCCATCTCCCTCGAACTACCCTTTTCCAGCAACCCCTTCGTTCCTAGTCTTTCGAGGTAGCGCAGCGTAGCTTTTTTTTTTCCAGCGGTGGATGAGGGCTGGGTAGTTTTCGTAGCTCGGAGGAAAACCATCAAGAGGGAACAGGCGATATACCTGTTCTCTCCGTCGTAGCTTTCCAACCCCCTCCATCCCCGATCGTCCCTCTCTCACTTTCGTACCCTCACCGCCAACAGGGACGCGCGAGGTTCGTCCCGCATTCTTCTATTTCATTGTCGGAGAAAACCAATTTCCTGGTACCTAAATTACGCTCGGCTGCGAAAAAGCCTCACCCACCTCCGTCAACTCCTTTTCCGTCTCTCTCTCTCTCTCTCTCTCTTCCTACTTTTCATCCCTTTCTCCGTTCATCCCCTCTCTCGTTTTCCCTCCCTCTCGTTCTCCTACCCTCCGAACGGGCCACGCGTTTCCACCCTCGTCGTCCTATATAGAACCGTCTCTCGACTTCAACCCCTACCCTTGGCACCCTCTTTCTCTCCCTTGCAACTACCCCTTGCACCGGTAATATTGCAAGTTTCAACCTCACCCCTGGCCCCCAGCGAGCTCCTACTCCCGCTTCACCGCTCTCGGCGCAAGAGTACCACCGAAGAGAGGCGGGAGGGCTTGGAAACCTCCCTGTAACACCGGGCGAACCGCCGCACCGTGGGGAGACCGGCGGAGGGTGCTTTCCAACCTGAGGGTGGTTCTTATCTATATACATATATATTTATACACGAGTATAGGAGAATACAGCGGATGGAGAGGCGTACCAGGAACCGAGAGACCGATGCGAGGAGGATGAAGCAAAAACGTTAATTTGAAAACGTCACAGTTTAATTTAAAATTACGTAAGTAGGGAGAAAGGTGGGGTAAAACGTAGCTGGAAAGAGCTGGAGGCTCGGTCTATCCATTGGGAAAGCTTTTCCTATCTATCTACCTCCTCCTCCTCCTCCTCATCCTCCTGTTCCACCCAACATATATATCCGCGTATATAACCTAACTGCACTCGAAGCTTTCCCACTACCCTCCACCGTTCTCGTTTCCAGCTCGCTCGGCTCCAGACTTTTTCCACCCCGTTATACTCGCTCCCGTTACCTTCATTTTTCTAAATTTTCTCTCATTTCACGCTCAGGTACATTATTCTCATTTAGGCCAACGCGAAACATCCAACTATTCATGCACCGAGATATTTTCAAACTTTCCTCCGTTATGTTCCTAACTCGAATTGATAAAGAATAGAATTTTTGGATTTTTTCATGAAGGACGTTGCGTACTTTAACCCTTGGCACGACCTTCGACGAAGCCTCGAGAAAATGACGAAAATTTCCAACCTCCGTGCGTCTCGATAGGTAGATGTTGAGTGCTAGTGAATTCCGAGAGTGCTGACGTCATCGTGTTACCCAAACAAAGCCAAACAAACTTGAAGCAATCAGGGAGAGAAGAAATACTTAGTTTTTTTTTTTCTTACGGCCGTTGTTGGGGCGTTCCGTTGACCCAAACGAACCCAAACAAATTTTCAACCAATCGAGAAGCGAAGAAACTCGGCGTTGAAAAAACTGAGTTTTTTGGTCTCTTTCGATGTTGCTCGTCCCTCGAGCGAGGCGTTACGACACGAGTGGTGTACGCGTTCTCTTTTGTGAGCGCGTCAAAGTTGAGGCCACCTCGTATATGTAATTGATTCAGTTTGAACGTGCGACCGGAGGCGCGTGTCTTCATGATTATTCAACGATTGACGGAGAGCGCGAAGTGCGAGCTGAGTCTACAAGAGGGGAAATAAGAGCGCGAGGTTCGGTCGTATGCTACTCACAGGGGTATTTTAATGTATACGACGAATCGCTAATTATCGAACAAACACTTTCACGCACGCCCTTATATAATTCCCCGTCACGTCACGTAATTGAAAATTCACGATTGTGACGTTCGATAAAAACACGTAAATTCAGTTAACCCGCGCGTGCGCGGCTTATCCTTTTCTACGTTTCGTACTTCTCCTACCTTTCTTTTTATTTTTACCTACCAACGTCTTTACAATCCCAACGACGACGGTATCAACTTCCATTAATATTTATGTCGCGCTCTGCACTCCTCGTATATTCGATTTTATGCCGCAACGCTCCCAGGACTTCGATCACCTTCCGCAACCTCGCTCTTCTCAAATTCTTACTCAAATATCGGATACGAGTCTCCTTTGACTCGATTTCATTAATATTCGGCATGATCTTGACGGACGATCTTACGAGGATCGCAACTCCGTTGGAATCCAATCGAAACAACTTTTTTTACAATCTTTTTTAAATATACATTTATTCGATCATTTTTTTCCTCAATAAAAATTGTTCCTATAATTATTGTTTTATTGAAAGGGCTAAAAGAAGGATTTAAAAAGATGACGATGAGCGGACTTTCGGGCAGAGCGTGTACATAATTATGATAATGGCAATAATTAATACAAAGAGTGAACGTAAGAAAATAATAAAATAAAATAAAATAAAAATAAACCAGAACTTAAACTAGAACTAAATAACGTAATATAATAATAAAAAAAAGAGAGAGAGAGAGAGAGAGAGAGAGATGGAGAGGAAGACCAAGGGAGTCTGGTGTAGCAAACCAGTTTTCATATTTTTCGTAGCTCGCGATAAATTTGCAACGAAATACGTGAAAAGATACACGAGAGCCGTGTCGAGGCCGAGTTCGTGTGTACCGCATGTTCCATCCAGGTGAAATTTTTGCCACGAGAATTCACGTTCCACGTGCATTGCGATTCTCTCCCGAAGGATGCTGTAGCGTTAATTCCAAGAGTAATGAGAGAGCCAGAGAGAGAGAGAGAGAGAGAAAAAAGATTGGGAAGGAGAAGCAAAAAGAAAAAAAAACACTTCAGCATTCTTGAATCGAAAAAAATCCAGGGCGTACAAAGCCAGGCCCAATAATCAAGTGGAAAGCTTCTCTCTTCGTACGTACATACCGACCAATATCTTTCGAGAACTCGTTCTCTCGATCTTTACGATGACATTACGCGGATAAAAAGTACTTTTTGCGATTACAAAATATAAGTATGCTGACAATAATTAACTCTATGAGAATTTACAACCCTTTTATTTTCATTCCTGTACTTTTACGTGATTATTATTTTTATAATTATTTATTATTATTAGGATTTTTTATTGTCATTTTTATTGTTATCGCAAAGGATAATCGAATAATCTTTTTTATTATATTATTATTATTATTATTATTTGATTATATAAACCAAAGCAAACCCAAACAAGGACAACAATAATAAAATCTTTTATTATTAGCCCCATTAAAAAATCCCATAAATTCATCAAACGATGAATAATAATTTTAATAATAATAAAAATCACATAAATCCATGAAATGATTATTAATAATTTATGTAAATTAATATTAAGGTTATTATTTCTATCCAATATTATTATTATTATTATTATTCGATTTTGTAAACCCAAACAAACCCAAACAACAATAATAATGTATATTTTTATTAGCCCAATCAATAAAGTCGATAATCGACGATCCTGACGTGAAGAACTTTATTTTTGTGTTTCAGGTGAGTAAAGATATGCTGTTCTGAAGACATCTAGTAAATTTTGGAATACGTTGGTAAGAGATTACATATTCTTTTACACGGTACCGGAAGTGACAAGAAAAGTGTCGAAAAAATGTTCTCTGGTGAGTTTCTTAGTGCGAGGATGGATTATTTGGAAAAGGGCAAATGGTGGTCAATAAAGAAGAAGGAAAATCCTACTCTCGTCTGTCGGCTTTCGGAATACGATGAAAAAAAAAAAAACGAAGAAAAGAGGAACTAGTATTTCGAGTATTTTAAAGCGGTGAAGAGATCTATAGAGATTTAACGTCCGCCGGCAAATACTTCCGGTCTTACGAACTTGACCGGTCCAGCTTGGCGAAAGTGCATCTTTTATCGACAGGGCTCCATCGATTTTGACTTTTTCTAACGTCGGCTCAGTCATTTTTCCCGGGGTGTTAACGAAATATATTTTGACCGCGTCGATTTGGCGCCAATTCCGATGAAAGTTATTATTGCCCGACTATTATTTGGAGTGTAAAATCGATTTTTTATTTTTTTAAATTTATTTTTAGTATAAACGTCGTGTTAATTTCTTTTGTAAATTTTTATCTGTACGAAATTTATGTTTACTGTCAAAATCGTATTTTTGTTTTGTCCACTTATTTCAATTCTAAATAACCAATAACTTAAAAAAAAAATAATAATTTGTCGTCCTCGCCTTCGGTAAAAAAGAAAACCACTATTTATCACCAAATCAGTGAGGACGACAAACCTTTTATTTTTTTCTATCATTATTGATCATTTAAATCTAAAAAAAATAAAAAAATAAAAAAATTACACATTTCAACAGCCAAAATAAAATCCGTCTCGAGCAAATTTTCAAAAAGATCAAGGTAAAAATTTATTCAAAAAATAAATAATTTTAAAAAAATGTAAAAAAAAAAACAATAGATCGTACACTCCAAATAATAGTCGGCCAATAAGTTTCCTCGAAATTGGCGGGTAATCGACGCCGTCGGGAGTCCATGAGATATTACTCGAGGCTCGTAAATTTTCGGTTGGCCCGGATAGTCCACGTTGCAAAAGCTTGTCCGTTATATGGATGATGCATTTCGGAAACTGCCGTGACACACCAGAGTCCACAGGGTGTAACGACGGAAATACGAAATTTCTCCGTTGTATTCCATCCAATTCCATGCTTTCTCTTCCATTCCCCCCCCCCCCCTCCGCCCTCTGGTCGACCATTTACGTTTACCTCTTTCCTACGTCTCATTGTTGAAACAATATTCCCCCTGGATGAAAATGAGGGGTGGGTGGTAGGTTGGTCGAAAACAGAATGGAATCGTACAATGATCGTTTAATCGGCCTTGAATCCAACAATTGGTGGACGACCGTTCGAATTTCCGGACTTTGAGAATGGCGGATTTCTCCATCGTGACTATAATAGTTAAACATAGAACATCGTATATTTACCTCAGTATATTTATCTTTGTCTCTTGCTCTCTCTCTTGTTTCTGGTTTTTATTCGTACGTTGTATTTTTCGTTTAGGTTAAATTTTCTCTGTATAATAATTATTATTGTTTGGGTTTGTTTGGGTTATATTTAGTATACTGGCTTTCTTTCTCTTTTTTCTTATTATTTTTATTATTATCACTTTATTATTTTCTCCGATTTATTTATATTGTATTTGTATGATTTTTTTTCTTCTTTTTTTTATAAAATTGTTGCACAATAGTATGACTAAGGCGTAATAAACTCTGTCATCATTTATCATGGTCATCATCATCTCTCTCTCTCTCTCGCTATCTCTGCTGTATATTTTTGGCACTCATTGCCCGAGCCTATTGCGCAAGCCCCATAACTCTTAATTTTTAAGTCGATGTTTCATAAACGTTAACTTGAAGGTGAATGTTAATTTGAGAACTGCTCATTCTTACTTAATTACTTATGTTACATGGGTTATTGCTAGTTCGATATTAAATAAGATATTCGTTATAATTACTATTATTTTTATTGTTAATATTTTAATTGTTTTATTTTGTTTTATGATTCGATTTTTATTATACTGTTTTTTGTTTATTTTTTTTTTTTTGTTTTAATCTTTATCTTTGTTATTTCTATTCGACAATTTATCAGTATACTATCTTATTACCCAATAACGTGGTAGGGCACAATAAATGTTATCAAATCAAATCAAATATCTCTCTCTCTCTCTCTTTCTCGATCCGTCCCATTTCTGTTCGGATGACGGAAAGAGCATCAGGACTCGAACTGATGGCAAGAGGAATAGCGTCGATTGAACGAGATATGGAGATATCAGTCGGGTCCGTTCGTCTTCCGCAGTCGGACAAATATAACGGGAAAATCGAGCGAGAGAGTGAGAATTCCGAGGGGTGGAAAGCACAGAGTTGTATAGTTGAAAATTTGCCTCCACCCACTGACCTTCTACCCACGCTTTACGATCCGATGAACATTTGATTGCCCGTGATATTATGACTGACGTTTTCGCGGTACGTGTCCTTTCTCTCAACACTCTCGTTCTCACTCCCACTCTTGTCCCACCCCCCCTTCGACTTTTTTATAGCTGGCTTAAATCGGCGTCGAAAAATTATTTTTCTTTATTTTTTATTTATTTTATTAATATCAAAAATATATCGATGGAATAAAAATTAAGCTAAAAAAAGTAAGATAATCGAAAACATAAGGGGGGGGGGGGGGGTCGCGAACTTCTGCAAATGTAAATTTGCAGATTTGATAAAGAAATCGTTCGAAAGTTACCCCAGAATTATCAACAGTATTTGTTAAAGTTGAACGATGAGAGTTCCCTTTTTTTAAAATTATTAAAAAAATTAATAATGATATTATTAATGAATAACAAATATCAATAAATATTAATTATCAATTTACAAATTTATTGTAAATTAATTAAACATTAATTAAATGATTAATTAATTAAAATTGAATTAAATTATATTTAATTTAATAATTATTATCATCTAATAATATAAATAATTAATAATAAAAAATATAAATAATATAAATGATGAATACATTATCATTAAATAATGAGCATTTTTTAAATGGCCAAAATCCTATAAAACATTTGTCATAGCAATCGTTGGATATCGTTGTCTTTCGCATGTATTCTCGAAAACAAGGTACGTAGATCCGACATCGATACGTCACTCGGGACGTCGCGATGCCTGTGCATGCCAAACAGAAATGTCGCGAAATACGGGGCTCTCGGTATCCTCGGTGAAAATTCTACAACGGGCGATCCCACGCGACTGGAGTGAATGGCCTTGTGGTTGTCCGGAACACTCGCGTGCATCCGATTCGATGCAAAATTTCCTCGGCGAATTTATTTCGTCAATGAATGTTTGAGAGGTAATGAAACGTGGAAACGTCGAACCGCACCGTCCCAGAATGGTACGCGATCTGGATATTCAAGCTCAAGATACCAGAGATACGTTACGCCAGCTTACACTTTCCGTTGAGAGCGTTACACCGAGTGATCGACGGTGGTTCGCTATTTTATTTTTTTCGATTATTTATATTCTGATTTTATATTATTATTTTTATTTTTATTTTATTTTAATATTATTTTATTATTTTTATTTTTATTTTGTTTTAATATTATTTTATTTTGATATTATTTGATTATATTTATTACAATTTTGTTTGATCGTTTTTAATATGATTATATTTTATTATTTTCATTCTGAATTTATTATAATTTTATTTTATTGTTTTCATTATCAATTTTCTCAGATACAATTTTCTTTTTTTTTTCTTTTTTTAATGACCATTCTTAAACCCAAACAAACCCAACATTTGACGACGTTTTCGTCCCTCAAAAAGACAATAACTGAACCAAGGAAATCGTAATTAAAAGAAAATAAGTATTTTGATAGTTCGAGCTGACACCGAGAGAATTCGTTGCGCCCCCCCCCCCCTCCGCCGCCCTCTTCTGACTGATATCCAGATTGCAAAGCAGGCTTCCTTTATCGACATTTTGATACAAAATGGCTGCTCGCGACAGGGAGTCTCGGCGTAATCTCTCGATTCAAATTAACACACGGAGGCCCACCGGGTGGTGCGTTGTACATTTTCTCCTTCGCTTTATCTCTCCCTCTTTCTTTTTCTATCTCCGTCTAACCGTATAGCACGCTCATACTCTTAGTTTTTTAGTTTATTTTGCGTTTTTTTTGTTTGTATTGCATTTTTTAAATTATAATGTTTTTCATTGATTTTGCATTTTTTGTTAAATTAATTTTGTTGTCATTTTGTAAAATTTTCATATTTTATTTTATTTTTTAATGCCCAAATTGCCCGACAGTAAAAAAAAACGTTATGGCAATTTAGGAATGATAAAATCATATAAAATATAATTTGTGGCAATTTAGGAATGATAAAATCATATAAAATATAATTTGTGTTTCTGTTCAATGAGCGTTTTTTGTATTTAAAAAAAAATTATTTTAGTTGTTATTTTATAAAATTTGTATATTTCATTTTATTTCGTAATATCCAAATATCGCCCAAAATTTTGGTTTGACAAACAAAAGAACCCAAACAAACAAAACCAAACAAACGAACCCAAACACAAAAACATCCGAAATCTTAGTCCTTTTTTTTCTCTCGAAACGAAGGCACCATTGCTTTCCTTCTTTTTTCGTCTTTCGTTTCTTCGATCCTTTTTCCCAACCCCTCGTATCTGCGGAAAGGAAACCAAACGAACGTTAAGAGAAAACAATGATTGACTCGGCGATATGGGGGTTGGATACGAAGAGGGGATGAAGAGGGATGAAAAAAAAAGAGGGAGAAATTCTTTCCTGGTGGAAAAGAGAGAAGAGATGGGAATAGAAAAAAAAGAGAGGGTTGGAACGAAACGAAGAGGGAGGGGAGGGGCGTTGGAGGATGAGGAGGAGAGAAAGCTCCGTCTAGAGGGGGTTGGTTATATGGAAATGTTGGTCAAATATATCATTCCAACTTGACAGTGCAATTCTCTTATCTGCCTCGCGCCGCCTGCCGCTTCTCTGTTCTGCCCCCCCCCCCCCCTCCAACCCTCTCACTCCATTTTCAACCCCTAACCATCACCGGGTATTCTCCCGTCGTCGTCAGCCTGGCCGGGGCGAAGAGGTTGGTTACACAGAATTGCGAAGGGATTCGGGAGCTCAAACCCCCGATAGAGGATCTGCAAACACGGTCTCTCTCTCTATCTCTCTCTCTCTCTCTCTCTCTGGCTCAACCCTAACCCATCCTGGAGCTTCCTCCGTTCTGAATTACACGGCCAAAGCGGATAGCCCCGAATCCGGTGAATTTCTCCTGTTTCCCATCGCCCTTTGCTGCAACGAGATGACGGACCGCGAGCCGGAAAAAAAATGGGATGGCTCGAGTGAGATTCCATTGATTAGGAGTAGAGAACACTTTGGATTATTTTTAGGGTTGTTACCACGCTATGAAGCAACAAAAATAGTTTTTATTTTATTTCACATTTTTTTTTATTTCGTTTTTGGGTTCGTAGGAATTTTTACGATTTTTTTTTGTTTGGCTTTTTGGAAATTTTATACATTTCGGTAATTGTTCGATTTTTTTTTTAATGCTGGGATTTTTATATTTGTTTGGATTTTTTAAATTTCCTTTTTTTTGGGGATTCTAGGAATTTTTACGGTTTTTTTGGATTTGGCTTTTCGGAGATTTTATACTATTTCGCGATTGTTGAATTTTTCGAAATTCTACGGGTTTACGAGGGTTGGGTACTATATCAATTACTGATATCTTAAAAAAAAACAAGAATTTAAAATAAAAAAATTAAAATTCTTACCACTAAAAAATTATTCAAAACGTCATTTCTAAATAATTATTTTGGATGAAGAAATATGAGAGGAATCTCGATCGAAAAAGCTTCACCTAGGATCAAGGTTTCATCTTTATCAGAGATTCTTCATCATTTATCAAGAATCGAACTTTCTTCAGTGAAAAAGATAATCTGAAATCGAATATCTTATTTTGAATATCATTAACGTGGTCCTGGAAAGGATTTTCATCATGGAGGTTTTTCGCCAGGCGAGCTTGAAGATTTTTATCTGCGAAATAAAAAAAAAATTAAGGGGAGCCAGAGGGCGAAGTCCGGAAGAGTGGAATCAGAAGTGGAAGTGGAAAGAGAGAAATTGTGAGGGTGGGGGAGGTTGAGAAGTCCGGGGTACGATCATCAGTTTTCCTTATCGGCTGTCTCGTATTTCTTTTCTCAGTTGTACTCTCTCTATAATTGCTTCTTTTAACGAAGATTCCGTGAGACGAACTTTTTTCGCGTACTCAGTGGCGCAATCGTCCCCCACCAAAAACGCCGCAGTCAGTGAGGAGATGAAAAAAGCTGTTAAAAAAAAAGAAAACAGAGAAAAGAATACTACACTTGGGCCTATGAATATATAGACATATTTGGGTGCCCTTTCTCCCCTTGGGTAAACCGATATCTCTGCAGTGCGATTCTTAAATTGGTTCTTATAACTTTAAATACACCGCTGCCCCACCATCTTGAATATACGTCAACGAAGTTGCGCAGGCATCAAATAAAATCACCGGTTTTTCGTACCTCTCACCTTTTTGTCCTTTTCCTGCATCTTTTTTTCTTTTTTTTTTTTTTTCATTTTTCTACCATCTTTTTTCATTTTTTTTTTCGACTGGGTCTGCCTGTTAAATATAAAACGAAATATCAGTTATTTTTTGTTTGGGTTTGTTTGGGTTTACTTGTTTAATCTGGAACGAACCGTGAGTTCTTTTTTGTTTGGGTTTGTTTGGGTTTACCTGTTCAATCTGAAACGAAATGATGACTTACTTTTTTGAATAAATAAAATAGGCTGAAAAAGTATATAAAAAAATGCTCAATGTTTTTCTTAACCCGAAAACCATCATATCCGAATATTTGAATTCCACGATGAGTCAATCTTTCATGATCGCGTTCGACAACAAAAAAAAATATGTACATATATACAAGTATAAAAAAAGGTTGCAGAAGAAGGAGCGGCCATTTTGTTTCTGCCGTTTAAACTATCCAAGTTAGGCCGTTATGTTCGTCAAGGATGAAAACCAGAACGTTTGTCCTCCGGAATAACGTCGACGTAATTTCGCGCTGTTGGGTGGCAATAAAAGAGACTCGGAGAGACTCGTCAGTAGAGGGATGGATTCGTGGTCTGGATTTCGTGGTCCGAGCTTTTTTTTTCCTTTTTGAAATATTATTCGCAGAGTATTGAGTTTTCCCACTCTCTTTCGTCTCCCTCTAGCTCGCACAGACCGACGCACTTTTTCATGCTGGTTCTAGCCCACCGTAGTAAAAGGAGCCCTTCGGCCCTTAAGGGCCAGACCAGTAAAATGTACACGGACCCCTCGCGGAAATAAGAAGAGAGCTCGCTCGACCGCAAATGTCTTGGCCTCGGGTGGAAGAGGATCAAGAAAGACTCCCTCTCAAAATGGCTCTCATAATTTACGATATCTATTTATAGTTACAAATTCCTCTTCAAATTTTTCGACTCGAAGTTTCTTTTCTTATTTTTTCGAGCCGTTAAAAATTCTTCACGTTGAAATAATTCGTACTCGTTTAACGTATTATTTTCACTTTTTTCGAAAATAAAAACCACGATTCAAACTAACCCAAACGAACATTCAAAAATTAATAAAAATTAGAATTAGGGAAAAAAATGTGTTAAATTTCGGAAACGAATGAACGATCGTTATCGCAAATGGAGATTCGTATCACCGTTCCGATCCGACCCTCTTCGTGCGCCAGTCGTCTCTGGAGTCTTCGGAAACGCTTGAGTGCCTCCACGATTTCCGGTCGCAGCGAAGAACACCGAATTAACTACCGCTCGGTCCCCTCAATTTTTTTTTATATTGTTTTTCTCGTCTCAACCACGGCTAGTTCGCAATTAGCGGTTTCGCGCGTTTCACATGATAATTCTCGAGTTTCCGGTTTAACCGAGGACCCTCGATTCGGTGGACGACCTTCAACCAAAGGTGAAGGAAATACGGCCGAATAGACGAAAAGAGAAAAAAAAACGTGAAGGTGTTGCCCCTGATGTGCCTCTTTCCAAAGCCCTTCGAGTGGAAACGAAAGTCCTTGAAATTAAAAGTCCTCGAAATTAAAAGTCCCCGAAATAAACGGTCTATATCCATGTATCGACATCCGTGTCCGTGTAGGTTAGATTTTCACACTGTTTTAACGCGAAATCCCACCCGGATTTCTGATAGCTCCGTATCGATTCCTACAGCCACGGGAAGACCCAAGAACCTTCGAATCGACCATACACGCCCTTTGCCCATCGAAACTCTTCTTCGTACCAACCCGAGCTCTTCTACGTGAATATAAACGAGTTTTTACCGTTCCCTATCGATTTTTATGAATTTATTAACGTACATTTATTTTCTCATTTACTAAATAATATTAATGAATCAGTTGTAAATTTATTCGTGAAACAATATAGCTTCGTCATTTATTTTGTACGCATTTTCCTTTTGTTAAAATTTTATATAATATTATTTTAATTTTCTATACATTTTTATAAATTTATTATATGTGTTTACATATTTTATACATATTTTATATAAATTCTTTTATAAATAATTAATTTTAAATGAATAATGAACACATATTATCTCACCAAATTCCCATTCAAAATAAAATGAACGTTATACGAATAATAATAACAATAGTAATTTTACGAATTTCCATTATTATTTGACTTTCGTACATACCGCAAATCATCGATAAATTCCCAATAACGTATAAACACCAGCCATCAAAATATCAAGTATTGTGCAACGAATAACACAAATCTAATATTCCAAAGAAACATACTAAATACCAATATTATCCATACAATTAAATATTTCAATTAAAAAAAAGAAACTAAAATCACATAAAACGAATCATTTTTTAAAAACGAGTTCACGTATATCTTGAATTTCTTATAGATGTACGTAAGATGAAGAAAAGACTGGCCAAACGCGATTTGGCCTCCCCCACCCCCCACTCTTTCCCTTTTGCGTTTTTTCGTCAACGCGAGCTTTTCCTGCGAGCGATGCAATCTTTGAAAGGAGAACCGCGTCATTACACAGCGACGGCAGTTCACGGGCCATTGCCCCAACCCCCCCTCTCTTTTCTCGCTCTCTCTCTCTCTCTCTTTCTCATTCTTCACTGCGTATAGGAGTTTACCCTCCGTAGAACTATATGTGAACGCTAGTACAGCACTCTCGATCGGGAGAGCTGCCCAATGACACATGACTCGAGGCGCAACTACCCCATGAGTCACTAGACCACCCCTGATAAAACGAAAGACCGAGAGAGTAAGGCGCGGAGGAAACTGGGGGGGGGGGGGGAAGAGAATTTTCCTGAGTGGCCCCGCAGATGCTTTATTTCCTTGGAGCGGAACGTCATCGCTTCCTGTACCCAATATCACTGCCCCTATCCCAACCCTATTCGTGCTGCTTTCCACTCAAATTTTCCCCATCAGCTTCAATGACACTTTTCCATACATGGAAGCCGGTGTAAAAGAATGGGTTGATCATTGATGTTGCTATTTGAAACGAAAATACCTGTTTATGAGAAATCCGGATGGTAATCCTGAACCATCGAGTTGGATAAGTCCGGGGTAGTTGGACATAGTTGGCTCAAACGATCTGTGAAAAAAAAGAAATCCAAATATTTGTTTTGGGGTTTTTTTTATTAATAGCTTGATTTTTTAACAAGGAGTTGTTATTTAACAACAATTGTTGGTTAACGGAATTAGCCTTTCCGACGTTACGGTCCGTTTGATCATGTTCCATTTTAGGTAAAATTGTTTTTTTTTGTATCAACGGTGGAAGAGGTTTTTTTTCTAGACATTAGAAAGTTGGCGACCTCAAGCGTGGAATCTGGTTTAAATAGTTGTCAAAGTTAGGACTGAAGGTTGTACGAAGTAGTCCATTGGAAATTCTAACTTTTATGAAGCGTTTCTTTCACTTAGGCCAATAAGAGAAACGAGACTTTGCTTGGAGAAACTAGACTTGGTACTCGACTTGTACCAACCCTCTGATGGTCCATTTAAAAATCTTCATTTTTATTTTCAAAAAACTCGGGGATGTTCTATCCACGTTAGAAATTCTTCACTTCCGTGTTTATGAAGCCGGTATCCGCTGTCCAGTTCTTTTACTTGAAAAAAAAAAGATTGGACTCTTTCTTCGATAATGAAGAGCTACCAAGGGCGAGGCTCGCACTATCTTTGCTTTCCTCGTGGTAACCTCGCCCCGGTCTCTTTGCACGGTCGCTGGGTGGCTTCCGTCCTCGTATATTCCCTCGGTAACAAGGTCCACTTGGGTGGCTCAGATTCCCCACTTATGTGGCTATATTTATTTACCTGAGGAACGGCGAGTGAGATCCGGTTATCGATACTCATCCTGATACTCCTGTCGCCATTATCCTCGCTGTTATTATTATATCGTTCCATCTAGATTTCCATTTACAATTATTGCTTTTGATAAATTTTGGTAAAAGTGTTGTAAGAATGATCAGGAACGTCTCAGATAGCAACCGTTCGATTCATGTTCAAAAATAAAGAAACGGGGTTTATTGTTTTTTTTCTTTTATCTTGAGGGGTTGAAATATGATTTTTTCAATATTCACCCTTTGATAAATTCCATATATCAAAAATCGTTGTCAATTTATTATTGGCAACGCAAATAAAAAAAAATTATCGGGTCTTCGGATATAAGATTTCGAATGGATTTTCAACCCCCCGATAAGGGTGGTTGAAAATGACTCAAAACTTTCGGGCTTATTAATTGATGTACCGAACGGTGGAATTCTAAGCGGTCACCGCTCCGAGTATTGGCTATACTGAAAACTACCCAACTCGGAGGCACAACAATTAAAAAAAAATCCAAACAAATTGAAGTAATCCATAAATGAATGTTGATAGGTCCGAAATAATATTATAAACATTATAATGAACAGCAACCTAGGAAAGTTCTTTGTGGCCCTTAAGGACCCCTTGTTTAAACGGCCAAATTCAAGAGAGTCCTAGTATTCTCGGTGGGGTAACCAAGTGCGAGGAGTTTGGGTTTATTATCGAGTTCTCCCTCTCTCTTTCCCTTTCTATCCCAATTAAGCGGCAGCAGCTGTGAAAATTAATGGAGCACAGCTTTTAAGATGTAATTGGGCACATTCATAACTCAGGGGAGGTGTTGCAAGCGAGGCGGATTGAGTCGAAGGTGGCTCGGGGGTTGAAGCCGAGTTTTCCATTGGGGTAAGGAGAGGAAAAGGGTAGCCCAAGAGAAAAGCCTTTTCTCGCTCTGGCAAACACCCTTGTGAAAATGTCGCTTCTTTTGTTTTTGCTTGATATTACAAATTGAATGAAATTGAGGATTACGTAATAAAGCTTTGTTTGGGTTTCGTGACGTACAAGGAGACCATTAATGTCGTGGCTAAATGTTTCTATCGGATAAACAATTGATTCCCATATCTTTCACCATTCGTAATTATGACGATAGTTATGAGGCACATTTCATCGTATGTTCTTCCGACGAATCGATATTTCTTCCCCAGTCTAACAATTTTAACAAAAACTTCCTAGCAATTTGAACAAAAAATTTATCCCAATCTCTTGTCGGACTCCTCAATGCATTTTTTACTGTACGTTTTGTCCACATTTGCAAAAATGATGTTACTTCCTGTAACCTATTTTTTCATTTCTTTGGGTTTATTTGTGTTTTTATTTCTTCCTTCTGGAAGTCAAAAGCAAAGAGATTGGAACTTGCTTTAGGAACTTCCTTTAGAAACTCAAAAGAAAGCGAAAACCCTCAAACAAAAGAGTTCCTCAACGAATATTTTTCCGAGCCTCCTTTGACCAAGCTTACAACCCAGGGCGGGGGGGGGGGGGGGGGGGGGGGGGCGGCATGAGTCGTGACAATTTGAAATGTTGGACCAATTTTTCGAAGACAGGCATCGAAACAACAAAGAATTTGGTAGACTCGGAGTAGGTTCCGCTCCGAGGGGGAAAGCATATCCAACGCTAGGGGGTATCCGGGCCACGGAACGGTGATGGCGACGACGCAATAATACCGAATGACTCGGCATATTCTCATACCCAAGCCGGGAAAAGGGTTCTAGGTGTGGAGGAGCGCGAAGGAATCGTGAAAGCGGAAGATACCCGTGGATGGATAGAAAGAGGTTTCAGGGGGTGGATATAACATAAGGGGTAGTTTCTATGTACTCGTCCTCTTGAGTCGCGCGCGCCGGAGGTTCTATGGAAGCCGAAGGGGAGGAAAACGGCCGTAAACATTTCGTAAATTTGCTCCACAGGTGTGCCATAGCGACTGCCTAAGCCCGTCCACGCCAGAACGGAACACGAGAGCTAGCCTATTTACTCGTTCGATATATCTGCTCACTCCTCCCTCCCTCCCTATTCTCTCTCTCTTGGTAACCTCGCTGTACGCCAGCCATTATGTATACATAGAACGACAGTGGGTAGTCAAGATACGATTTCCCTCCATGTGAGAATAAGACCTAGACTGAGTGAGAAGGTCATCAAAGTTCATGAACTTAACCCTGCCACGAAATATATTTCGTCTAACGAGAGTTCGCCCGTTGGATCGTTCGAAAAGACCTTGAAATCATGAGGACCAATAATATCGTTAATCGTGAAACCCACATTTTTCTTGGTGTCACCCGTACGCAAGTCTAGTATGAAAAAGAATAAATCGAATTGTCACTTCGAACGACGTACATTGTATTTTCAATCAACCGTTCCTGAATAATGACCCTAATGCAGAGTTTCAACCCTCAACTTTTAATAAGACAGAACTCAAAGCTACCACTCGATTTTCTGGACACAATGATGGCACGATGAATCGTCAGGATCGTTCCAATTATGGATCAAATATTTTTTTCATACAGATTTCCTTATGATCGCGGAGTACCAAAAAACTTTAGGGTACCCGAATGTCATCCTGGACAAGATCGACCCATTTTCGATCACCTATACCTGGTTTTGACGCAAACCGAAACAAACCCAATCAAACCCAAACAAGCTCGAACAAACGTGGTAATCATATAACCGTAGTCGTCAATGAAACAATGTACCGCAATTCTTCAGCCTTTTAGCCATTCACCGTACGATTCCTTAGCCATAGGGTTTCTCTTTTCTTTTCTATATTTCACGTTTGAATAAGACAAGCGATAGTGTTTCGGAAGTCGAATGTTTGTTAGGTCGTGTTATTGGGGGCTCCTCGACCAGAGACCGGGAAGTATACCTTCGTATTTGCTGGAAGAACTGGAGAGGCCCTTTTCGCAGAGCGTAGTAGCCTCCGAGTGATGGAGGACCTTCGTGCTCGAGCTACCGGTTTCCGGCTTGCTCCTTCACCGATAATCTCGATCAGTTCACCACCTGCAGGCCGACCAACTTTCCGTACATTCGCCCTTCGTACCTTCGGCCCATTCTCTCGGTTCACCGGACGTTTCCGGAACTTCGTTCCTTCCACTCTTTTCGCGCTAGGCTTACGCTTCGTGGGCACCTTTGAGCACCCCAGGATCGGGCTAGATAAAAAATGTAGCGTACATCGAAGCCCTACCAAACGGCTTTTCGCGAGCGAACCTCCGACGGCCCCGATATCCCACTACGATCGCGGATGTAAATTCCTCGCTGGTTGAGCTAATGGTTGTTTCATGCGTCTCCGACTCCAAATGGAATTAGAAAAAATGGAGATACGACCGTTACTTTTGGTTCTGTCTTCAGACGTGGGATACATTTCTGTATAAGAGAAAGCATTTTCGACTTTGTTATTCGTCGTGTTTCTCATTTGGATACGAAACTAAATATTTTTAAGACGTATTCTTAAGGGAATGACGAACACGCTGGAAACTTTCGAAGCGGCACCTCGTTACGTCGGTAATGACAATTTTTGAGTTTCGGGCTGCGAGTAACTACGGACGGATGGCGCGCTCCGCGTGCGAATTAGACCTCGAAGTCACGACTTTTCGGGCTAAGAATCGTGCGGGGACAATTGCCGAGCGCTGTGCATCGGTGTTTATGTACGTGTGGATTTGTACGAGTACAGCGTGGAGAAAAGACGCGCGGAGTTTCGTCCCAAAGCACTGCACACGGCAACAAATCGTGATTTCAGAAGTTTTTTACTATTTTTTCATCGAAATTTTGGGTTTTGGGGAAAATTAATGGTAGATTCGTATTCAGGGGATCAAATTACATCGTAAAGGACCTATTAAAAAAATATTAAAAATCAAAATTTTTTTTCGATTTTTAGGCAAAATACGTTTTTTCACTAAATCATCGATAACTTTTTTCCCTTTACGATTTGGCGCTCTACTCTGTGCTCAATCTCTTCGTTATGATTTTCTCGTCAAAATGCTTTTTTAATCGTTAAAATCCGATGATTTTTCGATTTTTGGCAGAATTTCAAAGTTGGACCATCGATTTTTGCAAATTTTTCCATACATAC
>JAPYZI010003649.1:0-16856 GCA_030523105.1 Ophioninae sp. A BG-2022a | reverse complement strand
CTGCTCCTGCCTCTTTTTTATCTTAGTTTGTTTTTTTTTTTTTTTTTTTTTTTTTTTTTTTTTTTTTTTTTTTTTTTTTTTTTTTTTTTCATTTATCGATCTCGGTTCCACCACCGCGACGAAACCGTTTTTATTTTTGTCTTCTTTTTTTTTTTCGATCTCGATGGAAGATACGTTTCTTCTGTGGAGGCTGATCTTTACAAGCGTTATAAATGTACCGCGTGTACACCCGGTTTGTACACTGGATTTAAAAAATGACGTATTAACGATCAACCCGTGATGGTATTCGAAGCACCTTAATCTCGTGAACCTGGGTCGTTTTTTTCCCTCGCGCTACCGCACCCACTGTTATTCACGAATAAAACTGCAGAATTCATGGTTTTTTTTTTTTTTTTATAATATACTTTTCAAGGGGAAATAGTGGTTTTTTTGATTTTTATTATTTTTGAAATTTTTTTCTTTTTCATCAGATATTGAGCAACTCGGGGAAAAATGGTTTTTTTTTACAACGAATATAAAAAAAACGTAGATAAAAATGATGGGAACATTTTTTTCGATAGTAGTTTCTTGAAGGAAAAAGGTCGCTCTTTGCAGAAAAAATATTATATTAATTTAGGGTATTATTATAAAATAAAATGAATGATTAGTTGTTTAATTATAATTAAATAATTAACTATTTTATTACTATTTAATAAATAAATAATTAATTAATCAGTAAATAATTATTAATTTTATTAGTATTTAATTACGACAATAATTGTTTTATCAATAATGATACATTCAAGATGGCCTTTTTGGAAAGTCCGTTACGTATTTTTGCGTTGAATTATCGATGAATATTAATCCGATTAATAAATATTCGTAAAACGTCGAATTATCGTTTGAAAAGATTAGATTCGTATAATTACGTTTATAACGAATTAAAATACGTAGACTTAACGCAGCGCTGAAGAAAAAAAAAACAAGATATCACGTTTCTCGTGAATAAAATGTCATCATTGTTCGTAATCGAAGTTCGCGTGGTTGGAATGCAATAACGACTCGTGCCTTTCAATCACGCAATTTTTTATCGCGCGAATCAGGATTGCAAAATACTCGTGTACGTTTTTACGACTCTCTTTAATTCGCCGTAAAATAAGAGCTTCGGAAAATGATAGAAAATATAAATGAATAAATTTACAAAAGAGGAGAAGTACGTGTCGTCGAACATTCCGATGATGCAAACGTCACTTTGGTAAATGGTGCTTGTGCGCGTCTGTAATAAATATTTGTCAATGTCATGGCAATCGAAAAATATCGATCTCGATCGCTCGTTCGATGAGCAGCCGTTGAAGATGAATTATCTTCCAAGCTTGCTGTCAATCAATTATTCGACGCACATTTGGGGCTCAAATATGTAAAAGATAGACGTGAATTGTTAGAGCGAGGGAGAGAGAGAGACGATGATCATGATGATGATGACGACAAATTTTATTATACCCCAGTAAAAAAAACCTTTCGGGAAATTTACGATAAAACAAATTTTTTAACAAAGTACCGATATAAATTTAACAAAATAATGATATAAAATTTGACAAAATAATAACTAAATAATAATACAACAAAAACCAAAAAACACAAAAAATGTAAAAAAAATATTCAGTCTTACCGCAAAACTTGAATAAAGATGAACAACGCATGACTTAAAATAAACTTAAAAATACTATTTATAGAGAGAGTTGATCAAACTACAAGGCAAATAATTTTAAGAAATTTACAAGAATTTTCACCGCCGTTTGCGCCCTCCGAGTTTTCGAAATTTTAATTCGAAAAGGAATTTTCAAAATTTAATTCGAAAACTAATTTTCGCAATTTAATTCGAAAACTAATTTTCGAAATTTAATTCGAAAACTAATTCTCGAATTTTCATTTCCCAAAAATGAAACAACATCAGCGTACAACAATAAACTTACATAGCTAGATAATCCAAAAGAAAAAGATGTGGGAATTCAACTTAAAAATTTAACCAAAAAATAAAAATAATAATAAAAAATGAGAAATATAGTAAATTCATCCATCGACGAGAAAAAGCGAGAGAGAGAGAGAAAGAGAGAGAGAGAGAATATACCAAGAGACGCACAGGAACGCTCGAGCTCGAGAAGTGAGACGGTTTTTTTTGTTCGTCATTAAACGGTACACCAAGAGCGTAGTTCGAATCCACGCGCGACGTACATGTGCGACGCGCGACCGATGGTAGCTTGCCGCTGCCGCGAAGGGCAAGGGATACGGTGGCGCGTCGTCATCCTCTTCTTCGTCTTGGTCGCGATTCCCGGGATCATCTTCTCCCTCGTCGCGAAACGGGTGCCGCTATTACTCCCGTCGCACGCTACTAGCGGTATTGACCATCGTATACGGGGATTTCCTTCGCGCAGTGATATTTCCTTCACCCCCCTCTCCTCTTCTTTCTTTCGTTTCATCTTCCCCTCTTGTTGACCCGAGGCATTCAGCTAACCCGTTTTCTAACGAACCAACCGCCCCTTCCTCCTCCCCTCTCCCTTAAGGAATCGTCTCAGCGTGACCCTTCGAAAAATCACGAATTTTCGAGATTTTTTTTTTCAATGTTGCAATAAACTAACCCGTCTGGTTTTCTTTTTATATATAAATACATTCATGCCGAATACAAAATGATTTCTTTTTTCACGTTAATTAATTCAGTATACAACAATTAAATAAATTGTTGAAACGACGCGTTAAAAAAACAGGTTCTGTACGATATACACGATTGCGAATTAGTAATTGGATGATTGCGTATTTTTAATAGTACATTTTTATTCATTTGAGCTTAATTTACTTAGTTTAAATAATCTTCGTTTCATTAATACTGCATTGAATGCGCATCCTCGGTCGTACATTTTTATTCATTTAATCTATATTTAATTAACGTTTCTTCGTATTCGCAAAAAAAAAAAAATATGAATTTTTCATCTTCGATGTAAATGATACGAGAGTGCGATTTTTCTCGCGAGTTAAAAATGAATTTTAACGTTGTTTACGTACTTGCATGCACGAGTGTCGCGAGTGTCGTGATACTAGTGTGCAAAGAGAAAAGAGGTTAATAGAGAGAGAGAGAGAGAGAGAGAGAGAGAGAGAGAGAGATCCGATAATTTATGGGGGTCACACAATTCTCGCAATTGACTTCGTCAGTTATCCCCCCTCCCCTCCATTCCGGGCCGCGTTACTCGCGATTACGTTAGTATGTAAAACTAATTACGACGATTGAGAAGAGACGAAAGAAACAAAAAAAAAAAACAAAAAGGCGCGCTGTCCGGCGTGGCAATGTAATCGCGGAAGCACGACGTTCGTTGTAATTACGAAGATTGCTACTGCAAGGAACATTTATCCCGGTCGATAAGTCGAGGCGAGATTCGTCAGCGATGTTTCACGGTACGGAAGTTTAAAAGACGTTTCTTTTATTTTATGTTTGCCTCTCCCTCTCTCTTCCTCTCAATTTGTCTTTGTCTCCGCGGAGTTTTTGTATTCGTCGCGTGAAGTCTTATATTTGGACGCGACGAGGTCACAATCTCGTCGTTATTATTATTATTATTATTACTATTGTTGTTATTATTATTATTATTATTATCATTATTATTATCGCGCGTCGAAAATTCGATATCCGCTTTATAAAAGTGTAGAAGCATTTTTTGTCCACCCTTGAGTATCGAATACGAAACGACAATTGTCGAAGCGGGTTAACGGTTTTGAAAGCGAGTTTGTTTTGGTTCTGCTTGATGTTCGTTAGTATTCCGGGAAAAACAAAATTCGGGGAAAAAATACGTCCGAGGCTGGTCGCGATCGCGCGCCCGAACGAAGCGCCGCCGCGTGACCGTTATCGGCGATCCCTCGCTACTCGGCGATCGCCACGGTCCAATTTCCATTGTTTTTTTGAGTCCTTAAAAATTGATAATAATTAATAATTAATCGTTTTTGAAAATTAATAATAATTCTTAATAACTCGGAATTTCACACAATCAGGCCCCCTCCCACCACCTCCCGCCACGTTATTATTTCGCAAAATTTGGTCAGTTTTAAGACACCCTGTACGCTAATTCGAGGAACACTGTTGGTTGTAGATCAGTCATTTCTCTATTTGTCCGGATTAGTCAGCGATAGGAAATTCAAACAAAAGATTCCGACCGAGAGTTTGCTAAACCATTTGATCACGTGACGTTAACAGTATCGATTGAATTTCAAGTTTGTTTTCTTTTTTTCTTCTCTTTTCCCATATAAATTGTGAAATTACAAACGATTCGAGTGACACTTCTATTTCGGGGAACGAGCGCGCCCGACTTTACGGGAATAGTCCTCGGGCGTGATGCTCCCGAGGACACGCGATCGGCAGTTTCGTGAACGAGGGCTAAGCCGTTCTCTTAATAAATTTAAAAAAAAATATAAAGAGATTAAATACGAAAAGAGGGAGAACGAGGCTCGAACGCGTTGCGTAACCCGAGATCGAACGTGTGTACGAAAACAAACACGAAACGTAACAGGCCGAATAAGGTTATCGAACTTCGGAGCTGTTTCTTTTTCTCTTTCGCTTCGTCTATCCGGGAAAACGCGAGGAATCGTACGAGGATCGACGTTTCGTTATATTATCGTCGGAGAAGTCGAAGGCGTGCGTGTGTTTATATATATATATATATATATATATATATATATATATATGTATAAGTTTGTACAGCTTCAGCCGCCGCGTGTTGCACTAGCGGCTTTGATACGAGACGTTCCGTCTCGAGTCGTATGCGCGATACTGCCGCTTGATTCGTACGAATGGCGCAGCATAACGGTGATGGTCGGGTAGGCGCGGCGCAGTGCGAGGTGCGCGGTGGCCATTCGGAGTCGCGCCGTCTAGGCGCGAGGTTATTCGTCGCGCTTGCGTTCGGACAGAACACCTCGTACACAGCGGGAGTGTGATTTTCCGACGCTCGCATCACAGTTCGCGAGATAAAAAGCCTCGAGGAAAAATCTTTGATCTGGCAAGTGTGTAAATTGAATGATCTTTTCGAAACTAATCTAAATTACACGATCTTTGTGAAAGGAATGAGAACAGTCGCAAAAACTCTATTCTATTGCGCACTGAACGAATGTTTTTTTTTCTTTTCAGGGATAAAGGATAACGGCGTTTTTCTTGCCGTTTCTTTCCTTCGAACGTGTGTAATTGCCAAGAACGGACGATAATTGTCATTTTTCAGGAATAACCGTCGCAACGGCAATGATTCGGCACTTGTAACAATAACTGTTCCTCAAACGTCACCCGCACCTGCAATAATGGCGATTTTCGTGCACGAATAATTTGTTTCCATTTGTCACCGCGCGCGCAACGATCGATAAATAATGGACATTCGACAGGAGAATCCACTACCTCGGCAACGCCGAGAAACTTATTTGTCATTGTCTCCGATGTCACGTACGGAAGTTTTAACAACGAAAACGAATCGGCGCGGGCCAACCGTCTCCAACCCCCTAACGCGCAAGAATCTCCCCGCATAGACGAAGAGTGCCCGCGGGCACCCGGCTCGGAATAGTACAACGGATGGAACACGAGTGAGGGTTTACGAACGCGTAAACTTACCCTCTTCGGTGATGTCCGACGGCTCGCGCTATTTAATCCATAGAAGTTGAAGATCTCACGTCTAGACTGGACCGCTTGGATGGACGAGGTGAAACGGTGGAGAGGCAACAACAACGCTCGGTTTCCGTAGCCGAGCGCGACGGGCAGATCTCCCAGGAAGCCTACCGCGCACCAACTCTTCGCTCTAACCGCGGGATCTTCTCAGGCCCGCGCGCGGTTTCTCAAACACGAATAGTATGATCGAGGCACAATAAAAAAAACTCGCGATCTCTTCGCCTCGGAAGTTTCCCCTCGATACATAGATTTTTATGTAATACTCGGATGGAAAAGTGGGCGAATCGGGAGATTAATGGCACGACAGATGTTTCGATCGAGACGCTACATAATCTAGCGGGTCTGTGCACGAGGCGTGGCATTCGCCAAGCTCTCAGCTATTCGTTTAAACCTGAGGTATCTCGTTTTTTCTCTCGCTCGTTCACGGTTCAACACGCGCGCGATTATCTTTGTTCTCGTTGCCGAAACAGAACGGGAGTACACGAGCCGGCTGTCCATCGGCGACTGAAGCGATCGCAGCGTCAACCGAGTCAAGCGGTGAGACCGCGGCGCCACCGCCCACGGAGTGGGGAAAAGCCCTCTCTTCGGGAGCGTTCGGTGGTTCTCGTCGGAACGGACCGATCGAAGGACGCGCCCGTCAGCGAGAGAAACGCGCACCAAACCGCGATACCTTTTTCTCTCTCACCATCTCTGCCTCTCTTTTTCTCTCCGTTCACAGCGTCCGTACGCAAGTCAGCCTCAACGATGACTTACATGCACCTATGCGGGATAACGCGCAAAGTGTGCAGAGACGTTCCGAAGCAAGAGAGAGAGAGAGCGACGCGCGTTAAATCTACGAGCATTGTACAATCCGTGGAATCTGTCTTCCTGTCTCCCTCTCACAGCGGCGACATGACCGATGCTGGCGGTTGTGCGTGTTACAGCCGCCCCAAAATGCCATTTTCCGTTCGCGAGGACACGGCGCAACCCTGAACAAAAAAATGTAACCTCCGAACAATCTTTTCTTATTCTCCCACGATTCACAAGGTCTTCAAGGATTAAAGGACCCGAAAATCTGCAAAAAAATTCTCGCGTTACATCGAACGGTGCGAAATGCGTCAATTTCGTCATTATTGGTCCGTATATTTTACGCCTCCGTTGTCCATAAATAACGAGCTGTCGCGTCCGTCTCCGCCGCTTTAGTTACAAATATCACCACCAGATGTGCCTTTTCTCAATACAATTATCATCTTCCTGTCGTATTTTCCTCGTAAATCCCGTGCGTCGATCCGCGAAAAGCGTAGCAGGAAGTAGATGCGCTGCCTCGCGAGCCGGCGAGGCTCCGAAGCTAGTTCGTAGTGAAGACGAGAGAGGGAGATGGAAGAACCGGTAGCCGAAGCGTGAACACTCGACGGCCGTAAGCCGCGTACACAAAGAATTATATAAATATATGCATGTGTGCCACACAGTCTTCCGCTATACTCTTTTCACTGGCCTCCGATATACGTTAATAATAGAGAAGATGCTTCGCGCCGGGCTGATTACATTCGATCCCGTATTAAATCTTATCCTATGTGCATGGTCGCGGGTCATGTCTGATCAAGGTTGAGGCACCTTCGGATCTTCCCGTACCTCACGTAGACGTGAATGCAGCCAATTTTTTCCCCGTATGTCGCACTTGGCGTATGAGACAAGTGTTTCGATATCGTCAGCCCGTAAAATAATTTATGACTTTTCGGCTTTCGGGGTTCCGTCACGTTTACTGGTAAGAGGGGGAGGGTGGGGGCGTGATCGTGACTTTTTTTTAAAGGAACGTTGATTTCTCGATTTTTGAGTTTCACCCGGTACGCGCGCGACTTAGGCGGAATCGTTTTTCGAGTGATACCTAATTCATTCGAACGAACCATGTGTAGATACATACGCGACACTCGCTAAAGGGATACGATCATAACGATATTTCGTGCCTGACTGTTTTGTTCAAAATCAATATTTGTCGGATTTTTTCAAGTATCCAATTTCTCGCGAGTCACCCGGTACGAGCGACACATGTGTAAACGTACGAGTCACCCACGCGTTTACACATGTGTCCGTATAAACGTCGGCTCTCGTCGTTGGATTACACGTGTCAATTTTGAGGTTATACACTCTCGCGCGTCCATCACCGATTTGTCTCCTCTCCAAAGCCTCGAGTTTCTTTTTCTCGTTAGCCCGCGCGCGTGCGTACGCGCATAAAAAGCGCAACAAGACCGAGTCCTTTCTCTTTCGTTTCCCTGAAAATTCAAACTTTCCTCGCACGCGCAAACGTACGAGTGAAAAGACGGCGTGTCGTCGAGCGAGCGAATAATTTTTCGTACGCCTCGTGCAACGACACGAAGACGACGCGTCACACACGTTGCTGGACGCGATGCCAAAAGAAAGTACCGCAAAGACGAAAGTGATCTAAGGAAATTACGACGGGCGCGAGACTGTAGCACCGATACACATCGAGCGTACTCACTCGTGCTCGCAATTATAATGTACTTTTTTACGCGCCCACGGGCACTTCCGTGCTCAATCTACCTTCGAGCTCGATGTTTGTTTTCAAGGAAATCCTCCGCGACGTGGCGCTTCGAGCGAGCGAAATCAACGTCATGGGGCAGCCGTCATCTTACGCGAGATTCTTGTTTTCGTTCTTTCTAACAATAAGCTATATCCACGGCAATTTGCGAGCATAAAACCTAACCTATACAAACACATGGATTGTGTCGTTGCGAGAAAAATGTTTTTTTTTTTTTGTAAATCCCTTCCAATTCAATCTCGGACGAATCATTGTATTTTGGTCGATTTATGTTTTTTTACTGAAAAGTAACCAACGCGAGGACTCGCTTTGCAAAAGTTATAGTTGCCAGGTTCGCAGTGTTAAAATTGCGGACAGAGTTAAATCGTAGACGGAAGGTGGCAAATTGCTGAATCCATTCGAGTTAATTGGCACGCTCGGGCTAATTATAATTCACACAAACATGCGCGTGTGAGCGCGCGATTGATCAGTCTCGTTTAGAGTGTAGCCTGGTTGTTGCGTCGAGGGTGAAAATAGTATAACGTTTTGAGTCTGGTCAAGCCAGCGTGAATAAGCGCCGGTAAACGGGGATCGCCTAACGGCCATAATTGAATTATACTAAAATTAATGCGAATTTCATTACACAACACTGGCAAGATTGTACGATAATTCGAGCGAACGATATATGGGTAAAAAAAAACATATATCCCGAACGAGCGCTGTGAATTGTGAATTCACGTGTCATCGAAAGAAAATTCGGAATATCAAAAATTACTTCTGAATCAATCTGCAATGTAGGAATGATTATATTGCTGCGGTGGTAAGTTGAAGTATTGCGAATGGGCGTTTGGACGGGGAGCTATAAGAATGTAAGCAAGAAAGGTATTTCACAAGAGCAGAGTGGCGCAGTGGAAGCGTGCTGGGCCCATAACCCAGAGGTCCGTGGATCGAAACCACGCTCTGCTAATAATTTTTTTTTCTCGCTTTTCATTTTTCGCTATTTCTGCGTATCGCCCTGCTTCGTTTGCTCGACATTTTTCATTTTTTCGCTCCGTTTTTGGCAAGTTTTTTATTTTTAACGGTCGGAGACTTCGTGGGAAAAGAATCGTTACGGAAAAAGGAGAACGCGGTGCAGCTTCAGCGAGGGACTACCCATTCGCATCGGCAGAAACGACTAATGGAGAAAAAAAAAACAATTCATGCCTCTTTTTACAGCGTCGTTTATGGGGAAAAGTTTTAGGCGATATCACCGTTGGAAGTTTGCACACGAGAGCGTTGAAATTTGCAGCTAATGACATTGAGGATTTGACGATCGTGAATTTTTCAACGCTCCAATTCACCGCGAACGTCTAGTTAGCATCTCGCGGAGGAGGAACGACGAAGACCCAGCGGCGGTTGGAGGACGGGGGTATCGATCGTGCTTATTGACGAGAAACGTGGCCTATCATCGTTGATCAGTATGCCGAGCGTTGCGCCTGCCGCGTTAGGCTTTCTAGTTCGACCACGAGGAGCGCGGTTCAACCGCAACTTCTTTTTGCCCTCACGAGCGTACGCGCAGCATGCAAAAAAAAAGACTCGTTTTCACGGACGTTTTTTTGTCGCGCGTTGACTGGAGAAAAGTGCGAAACTCAATTGGCGTTGTGGTCGTCTCCGCGCTCAAGCGTAGATTGAACATGGATTCCAGAACAGCTGATCATCCTAACCTCAATTTATGGCGATACCGAAAAGACAGACACGACCGGTCGATCGTTCGATCCCCTGGACATGCTCAAATTGCTCAAAAGATGGAGGA
Source organism: Ophioninae sp. A BG-2022a (assembly GCA_030523105.1). Taxonomy (NCBI): domain Eukaryota; kingdom Metazoa; phylum Arthropoda; class Insecta; order Hymenoptera; family Ichneumonidae; species Ophioninae sp. A BG-2022a. Next base: position 6,887 of record JAPYZI010003649.1, on the reverse strand, counting down.
ACAAAACCGTTGCGAAACAATGTCGCACAGATATAAAAACATTAAATAAAGAATTGTGTCGATAATAAATGATGCGACGAATCGTCTACGTGACATCGCTCATCTCTCCCTCTCTCCCCTCTCTCTTCGCCGAGTTGACTATATCGGTGTATCAACAAAATTATCCCGATCGGCGCGACTCTAGTGGCGTAATTTGGCACTACCAAATTCCACAAGTTCTCGAGTTTTATAACCTCGACGCTAACTCGGCTCGTACGCGGCTATGATAGGAATAATAACCTACAAAAAAGTAGATGGCGCTTCCACACTTCCCGAAGTAGGACCATCACAATTCCGTGCAAATTACTATGGAAGTGCGTCCTGTAATGCATCTCTCTCACTCTCTCTGTCTCGCTCTTTCTCTCGTTCTCGCTCTCCCGAATTCGTTCGCTCGCTAAAAGTGTCCTCCCGACATTCGGAGAGCTCACCGTTGCTCTTCGCATGAAAATCCCTTCCCGAAATAACGATCGCTCCCGTACCTCTCTTCTTACCGCACGTGCTTCTGAGCAACGGCGAAAGTTACATAACCCGAGGGGTCAGCCTCCTCCTCGTCGTTTGGCCGCGATCACTCTTCTGTGCCAAAAGACTCTTACCCGCGCGCTACCCGATACACTTGTATCGACTGTATGTACCTAATATAGTGCTCGAATACGTCCACTTATACGGGAGAACCAAAAAAAAAACTCTCAACCTTTTCTTCCGACGTATATATTAAAAAAAAAAAAATACATTTTCAAAATTTGTTTCCGTGATTTATAAACTAAAAAAATATTAAAACAATATTCTTCGTTCAAAAGTTTTTCTTAGGGCAAAATTCATATTCCATGGACCTGCATCAATTTGGGACTAAAAGATCGATTGTCAATAGTTCGATTCTTCCCAAATTTTAATCGAATCGAATGGATTCCGAGATACGTCTTGCTCGTCGAAGAAATGTTGGAACAAAAAAGTAAAAAGGGTACATTGCTATCCGACCGTTCGGAAAATCTCTCCTGATTCTGTCAGTTTTTGGAATCCAATAAAAGTACGATATTTGAATTGTATTTTACAAATGCCTCGTTCGTAAACGCCCACTATTGGCAAGCCGGTACATTACGCGGATCTTTTATCGCCGATTACACGAATATCTCCGTGTCTATTTATAAGGAATGTGCACGCGTGTGATAACCATATAGAAAATCGCGTAGAGTGCGTCTAACTTAACATTTGGTCGTTATATATATAAACATCTACGGATACACACTCGCGTTCAATTATTTCACTCAGCGCACTCTCGGCAGATGTTACAGTATTGCCAAGAATCCGGCGTGTAACGAGCGGCGGGATGCGCGCGCGTACACGCGACTCGGGTTGCTCGATGGGCCGCAATAACACATATCCGCCTATCGGTCATCCCAGCGCACACCCAATTAGCCAAAAAACTGGCGCCACTGTACAGTGGTGCAACCGTTCGGCGAAATCTCGAAGCTGCCACTTTTTCCCTCTCGCCATAGGGACTAATCAGAATGGTTATAACTTTACTCAATTTCCTTTCCTTTTTCGCATCGAAAAATGGCGGTCAGGGAAGGAGGGAAGTACAGAAGCAATGAAAAGAACGTCTGAATTCGATGAGCGCCGTTTGTTGTTCGCTTCGTGTATTATGACTTTCCCTTGGCCTACCTACCTGCCGACGCGCAACTTCCGGTCCTGCTGCTCTCGGTTCGTTCGAGTGGTGGCGCGGACTCCTGCGCCGCCTCCTCTCGGCCCCGTTTCGGTGCGCATACCCGTCCATCATCAATCGGGTATGAAACTACAAGAATTGCCCAACCGCGCAACGACGAAGGAAAAGAAACGCGAGGCTCTCGATAGTAGAGTCGCAATGTACGCGTATCCACGATGAGAATGACGACGAAGCGTATATACGCGCTTACAATGTAATTGTCATGTCGTGAAAGTTTTGTGTGAACCGCGAGAGTATTATAATGTCTTGCGAGCGCGGCGGTGCGAACGCAGTCCCGCCGCGACGAGAGAATCCCTTGTCGCTCGCGATACTCACGGAATTTTATTACACCTTCCCGCGTGTACGTACTAATTTGTACCTGCGTGAGTATTTCGAAATAAGCACGGTGGAAAAACGGCTTGAAAGAGGGGGTAAAAATAAGTACGAAGTCGCGAAACGACATCTCGGCGGTTCTTTTTTTTGTACCGCGATTGTGAGCCATGTGAGGGAAACGTCTGCACTTCGCTACAGTCCGAAATGCGTTTTTCGTACATAGTGACTAGTGTTCCCAACAGTGGTTCATCGACGACTGTGAATATCCGCAAAACTGTACAACGCGCGAGCCCCCACCGAAAATCTATCCTCTCCCCCCCCCCTGCCTCTTTCCAGCGGCAGCATAGAAACCTGCAGCTTACTTTGACCACGCCCGATGGGACCCCAGTAGCTCTTCTGCTTGTACCAAATTGAGGTCCTACTGTAGCCCCGCTGCGCACACGGAACTCGCGCACATCAGCTCTTTTCACTTCGTGTCTCTATGCTCGAAGAAAGAAAAAACAAAACAATGCTACCTTTTTCCCGTTTAATTACGAGATGATAATTATGGCCGCGCCAGAGACGTCAAAGCGTTGCATATCGTGTTTTGGTCTCCACGGCAGATCTTCGAGATACACCGATGCAGTCGCTGCCGACGTTCACTGCCTCGACGTACACACGTACGCAGCAAACACACAGATTATAAAAAATGTCCGCTCTCGGAGAGAAAATACAATATAAATTGCCATCAGCCGAAAAATTGTTTTTTGTCTTAATTCTAAACAAGGTTAAATTGTTGTAAAAGTAAAAAGTATACGTAAATTAGATAATGATAGTGCTGATTGTGTTTACTTCGAATATATGATTTTGTACGCTTTTTTCTAACGCCTGGTCTCGCATAACCCGTCGACGTGGACGGACATCGATCAGTTTTGGCCTGTCAGTCATGTTCATTTCACACGTACATTCGACGTGTGTGGAATGTGGAAAAAACATTATGAAGAATTTACAGCTACCGACTCGACATATATAAATTAGATTTATTTTCCTATATATCTCCTATATACTTTACTTCCATATAGCCGCGTTCGCTCCTCGATGTAAAACCGCTTACACACAATTTTCAGCGGCCAGCTCGCATTCCGACTTGTTTCACACATGCGTATGGAATACGTTGGTATACCATGGTAACCCCCTACTTTCTCCATTGTTATACGCTTTGGTATACAACGGTAATAATCGCGAGAACGTGTGCGCGGCGTGAGTAAATTAGAAATTTCGTTTTTAGACCAGATCTCGCTTTTGAAGAAACCTGCATAGGATATCCTCCCGTCTGTGTGTTTATTTTAGGTTATGTTAGTACGGTTACATTAGTGGAGTGTGCCTTGTGTTTGACTTCGTTGGCGATCGTGTATCGCATGCAAAACTCCACTAGGGGGGACCTCGAGTCGCCGACGAATACGAGCAAATATTTACTTTCACCCTGGAATCCAAAATGTCAAGGTGCTTTATCGCATCGTACTCTTCGATAATTTGCATGACTGTTACGCGTCCCACCGAGCGATCGTAGGAATTCCGTGTCTCGAGAATGTCCGAAAGGATCGCGATGCGGCTTGGAAGCACGTTCGCTCTTTCACCGTGTGACCTAACCTTACATTCGGTATTTTTTGATTGCGCGAATGTATCGCCGTGTAGTGGAACCTGAACGACACATGGAAAACGGCGAAAAGAACGAAAAAGTGGTGAGTTCGGGTGCAAATTTTTGCCACGACCATTGCGAGGGTAACGAGAGTCCAAGCTGGATGCAGCCAGCGCGCCGAGTGAAAGTGACCGCAACGCGACGATTAACCGCAAAAAAATTGAAACGAAGCAACAATACGCCTGAATCATGTGAAAATAGTCTTCGAAACACGTTCCGAAACGTATTTCCTATAATATCGTGTCGTCGTCTTATCACCCCTCTGCTTTCGACCACTATTGAGAGCAATTCGAGGTTATGTTCCAAAAAATAATGACACAGGGTAAAATATCCGGGAGTTACTCTTTTAAAGCAATACTCAAGCTGAAAACACTCCCGTATGAGCAAAACGTAAATAACAAAACATCAATGTGACCACAGGAGAAGTTATTTATTAAGCGTACAATATCTTAATCCATCGAAAACATATAAAATACATAAATGGACAAAGAGGACTTCGCGCTGTGCCGTGAACGTTTTTTTTGAAAGTTTAGTGTGCTGGAACTTTGTGTACCGATTAATAAAAAAACCAAGCATGTCAGTACACAAATTTCCATGCAAGAAAAACCACTTTTGCACTATTTTCACACGTACAAAATTGCAAAAGACCGAGTCGATGAGTATGGCCCGGAACTCGCTACTTTACCCTCCCCAACATCAACACATCGAATGTTTTTGCCTACGGAGTACGGAGTTATACACCCAACCTCTGTACTCGTGTTGCGGCCACCACGTGACCCGGAGGTGGCGCCATCTGTCGCCGAACACGCGAGGCTCGTGATATCGGTTATTAGGAATCACGAGGAAAAAGCAGAGTCTACCTCAACTGCCGCGGGGATGCAAATGCGAACCGCGCGGCCGGACCGGTACGGGCGAAAGGGCGGGGGGAGGGGTGTACAGACACACGACTTGCGCCGCGCGCGGGCCAATCATATAAATAGAAACGGCGCGACAGCGTGGAACCATAAATTGTCGCTTGGCGATTTAAGGCCGAGTGCAAGGGACCGCGGGCTCCCTCCCTCGCATCACTGCCCGCGCGCGCTTCTCTCCTTAATTCTCGTATTCGTGTTGCCGGTGGTGCATCCTTCTCGCACTCTCCCGGGCCATAGTATATTATACCAGCCGAGCATATCGAGCAATACAAGTAAAACCCCGCGAGTTATGCGAGCTAACTCGCGACAGCTCAGCCATCGGTCTCTCAGTTTCGCGTCCGCACATATGTATTCTCTATATTCCACAGACGCGTGTACGTATACATTTGTACGCGCCCCTACTGCAATATACAACTCTGATCCGCGATATATTATGTGCATTAGTGCACTGCAGCGGCTTGTTTTTTTTTTACGCTTCCTCACGATAGCTTTGTACTTTCGAGAGAGAGAAAAGGGAATCGCCCGTCCTGCTTGCATCGCAGTGGATGTCGTGATCTGAAAGTACTCGTAAAAACGTATCGAAAATCCGTCTCGATGAACGTCGTCGCAAAACTTTTTTGACATCTTCTGATATCGGCATGAACGATGCATAAAAATTGGGAAAAAATCGTCGGCAGGAGAACGGAAATTGGCGAGCTTGAAACGTTCCCTCACAGATGGCGCACGGGGTCAAATTCATTTTGGTCGGGCCTCTTATCCGCATATAAATATCACGCATTACGACATTGTCACTTAGGGATAGAGGGATGTGAAGGAGTGTTATACGCGGTCCGGTATATTGAGCGTACATCGGTAATGGGTGCGTGCAAGCTGCACTGATGCATGCACGGTTAATTGAGTGCCCGCGGGAGCCGGCCCGGTCAGCAAATCTCGAACGCAGCGAGAGAGAGAAAGAAAGAGGAAGACAAGAGTATATATGTATATATTTACGAGGAATTTCACGACAGCTGCCTCCGCACTTTTTCCCTGACCTAGGCCAATTTGCTTTATTATTATTTTTACCTCAATTGCGCGAATGCCCGAGAGTTTCGTTGGCGGAATATCGACGATAAATGTTTCTAGATTTCCTCGTAAAACAAAAGTGCTTAAGAAGTAGGCTCCTACGGACTATCGAGGTGACCGGAGTACCGGAGTCCTTTAGAGTGCGGGGACGAAGAGAGTCACGAGAAAGATAACGTCCGGGGAATTATGATATTTAGTGATGCCGCATTTCGCCTCCAGGGTCGCGCTGTTCTTATTGATACAGTAACAAAGTAGTGGACTCGGTGGATGCGATACTCGCATTGTTACCGAGTCGATTGTCGCGCCGCGTCTGCGATATCCGAATGGACTTACTCGAGAAAAGTTATCACCTGGTGGTAATTTGACACCAAGTACAATTTCTTAAGCAAAAACGCTTTTCATCATCGGAAAATGAATTTCAAAGTTGGACCATCGATTTTTGCAAATTTTTCCATACATACCCCTTTGCCTCTTCTTTTGCCATTTTTCAAGTGGCCTTTCCGGAAAAACTATACGAGGTATCGATACGAATCCAACGCCATTATTTAAGTCAGGCAAAAACCTTTTCCACTCCCAACCAATAAATCTCCATAGCATGCGAGATGCTCACCCTACGACCTTTTGAAATTTCGTGATTTTTAAGATTCTGGAAAAGTGGCCGGGGGAAGTCGAAAATTGTTTATTTCCGTTTTTAAACTCTCAAAAGGGTCTATTTAATCGGAAATTTTTCGCGGATTACGAATATCATCGAATTTTCATCGGAAGCACAACACGAAGCAAAGAGAAACGTGTTTTAAGGTGTTTTTTACGATTTTTTCATGGAATTTTTGGGTTTTAGGGGAAATAAATGGTAGATTCGTGTTCAGGGGATCAAATTACATCGTAAAGGACCTATAAAAAATATATTAAAAATCCAAAATTTTTTTCGATTTGTTGGGGAAGAACGTTTTTTCACTAAATCACGGATAACTTTTTTTCTTTTGGGATTTGGCACTCCACCCTGGGCTCATTCTCTTCGTTATGATTTGCTCTTCAAAATGCTTTTTTAATTATTAAAATCCGATGGTTTTTCGATTTTTGGCAGAATTTCAAAGTTGGACCATCGATTTTCGCAAATTTTTCCATACATACCCCTTTGCGTTTTTTTTAGCGATTTTTCGAGTGG
>JAPYZI010003648.1:0-16859 GCA_030523105.1 Ophioninae sp. A BG-2022a | reverse complement strand
TTTTAGCCATTTTTCAAGTAGACTTTCCGGGGAAACTATTTGAGATATCGATACGAATCCAACGCCATTATTTAAGTTAGGCAAAAACCTTTTCCAAACCCCCCCAATGTATCTCGATAGCATCAACGAAGCCCACTCTACGACCTTTTGAAATATCGTGATTTTTGAGAATTCGGGAAAACGGACCTGGGAGGTCGAAAAAAATTTTTTTCCGATTTTTAAGTATTAAAAAGGTGTATATGATCGGAAATTTTCCGCTGATTACGAATATGCCCGAGTTTTTGCCGAAATATCTCAGAATTACACCCCCACCCCTCATTTCACGGATAACATTCCGTCGTGGGACACCCTGTATATCTTATATATTAACGATTCCTAAAAAAACAGTAATTACTCAAAGTGGGGAGGGGACTAACATTGCGGCGGTCCTCCATAACAGCTGATCGCTCGTCACGCCGCCAGGCGGCAGTTTGGATCGCAGAATACTTGTCTTCAAGTCACCCATAAAAACTATCCTTCTATGTACGTCTGATTTCGTAGTCGCACACTAGCTACGGCGTAAAAACATGCACTTCGCGGGACACAGCGCTTGACCGACAACAGCGATTGGCCAGCCTCCGCCAATCCGCGTAACACCCACCCGCGCGAGTCCCGCGTCTCGCGTGCTCGCCGTTTACGACGAGAGCGCTACGGACGCGGTAGCCACATTTTCACTTACACAAGCTTCCAGCTTCGCTATCGCATCCTCGCGATAATTCAACTCTGTATATACCGTAAAGACTCTTTTCTCGTAATATTTTCCGTTGCAATGCTTCCGCTCGTATACACTCCTTACTCGCGCTCCCGCTAAGTCTTAGTTCCGGTAACGAGCTTTTCTCGGGTGAAACGGAAATTCGTGATTCCGAAGATGATGCTGGAGATTGAAAAATACGATTGCTCTTTTCGAATACGCGAAGTTACGAGGTCGATGTTTCGTTTTCTTTTCTTTTTTTTTTGCAATTTTTCCATCAAGGATTCCTTTCGCCTTGCGATCGGAATTTTTTTTTCGAAAATGATTATGTAATGAATTTTGTAGGACTCGCATCATCCCGAAATTACGTTTTTTTAAGCTTAAGTTAAATGAAATTCTGGACGAAATTTATTTCGTACCATGAATTCGTTTCGGAACATTTTGTAAAGATTCTCGGAAAATCGTGGAATTTATTATACGGAATTTCAATTTCACCAACCGTCATTGTTGGCATTGTTGGATTTCGAATATCTCGAGAATTCTCGCAATTTTATAAAAGTACGATTTCATAAATAAATCTATCGCGGTTGGGTCAAATAATCGTACATCATAAATATAAATAAACAATAAGCGATATGAAAACTGCACGTACTACGTCATTTCCCGTTTCGTAAAAAAGAAAAGAAAACGAAAAAAGAAAAGGGCACATTTGCTCTGCATTAACATCCTCCGGACCGCCATTTTGATCGTAGCGACGATACCGTCGTTTGTTTTTTAGTCTCGTTTGTCCTTTCATTATCCGGAGCACATCCCCGCGTGATTGCGCGCAAGTTTATATTTTCCATGGGCGCTATCTCGCAACGACCGCCGCTATCCTTTTTTTTCTTTCCTCCCGAGAAGAATCATCGTATCGCGGGTGTATAATGTTTCACCGTAACTGGACTACGCGTGTGTATAGCCAGGGCGAAAAAAAAATGACCGTGTTATGGTCACGGGAGAACTCTTGGGAGCGCGAGAGGTTATTACGACGCGCCTTCAAGACGTAGGACTAGAGATTGCTTTTTTCCGCGACCCGAATAACGATAACATTGTCCCGAGACACTTAATTACTATTGTTTTTATTTCACGCGCTCAAAGTCGAGATATCCCGAACGAACTCTGTTCGAACGTAGCACGGCGCTTTGTTTGGAAACGAATTACACGGAAATGTCTTTTCACCTTGAATATGTAAAACAATAAAATCGAACTCACTTGTCATCGAAGTATGGCGAGCTCTAAGAATTCACCTTGACCAACGTGTTGACCACGAATCCTAACAAAAACACTTCCAAACTGAATTCCGTGTCACCATTGAAACATTACACAATTTTCACTACCGATCGCGGGACAGAAAGATACTCGACGCGATACTCCCGGGTACTGCGAACGTTTCCACTTGACGCGATTTCTCGCGCGTTCCGCGTGCAGTGCTGCCGCGCGCGGCGTTTTTTGCAATTATGGAAACTTTGAATCGTCGCCGCGCAACAGGTGCGCTTGTTCGGCGCGAATTCACCGGGTGTGCAGCATAACCTCGTCGGCAAGCGTTTTCCAAATCTGATCCATCGCTCCCGATCTCCCGGTTGATAATTTCGTTTTGATTTACGAATTATTGATCAACGAGCGATGGATCCAAGCGAGGTTGAGTTTCTCGGTGAAAAAGAACTGGTCAGTATAGTGCCGAAATTCACGTTCGACCAGATACACTTGATATCCGGCTCGGTTGGGCCGTTCCGCGCCGGTCTACCCGTCAAAGTACCAATATGGCTCGCCATCAGTCTCAAACAGCAACAAAGGTGCCGAATTATCTGCCCGGAATGGATGGACATCGCCAGTTTGAACGAAACGAAGGAAGAGGAGAAAGCTTCCAAGTAATTGCTCGATTTTTTTCGTATGCTTGATTAATTTATAATATTTGTAACTTTTATTGACTTGGCTCATTCGCTTTCACCAAATGTTGTCTTTTTGTTATTCCCAGCTCCTCGAAAACCCGCCCTGTTTCTCCCAACTGCTCTATTTCTGATAAACTGTACAGACTTTGTACAACGTAACACAAAGTACTTTATAAAACTGGAGAATGGCTGAGCGGTCACCTATCCGAGTATTGGCTGAAGGTATTTGGCACGGAAGCCAAACTTATACACTAATTTTGTATATACTTCTACTTCTCTATAATTCTTATCACCAGTATTGGTGCCATCAACATTGTCAGTATTACTTCTGTCATTGTCATCACTATTCCTAATCATGGCTACGCTAATGTGACTTTATTAGATCCCAATAATCTAATTTTCCAAACCCCAGAGCATTTTTTCTACCTTTGTTATCAACGTGACTATCGAGACACATGTACAGTTCCATATGTCCAAAAACATATCGGATCTGTATTAAACCGGTCCTACGCTTTGAATCCCTGATCATTCGAGAAAATCCCTCGAACTTAAGCGTCGTTAAATAATCCGTCACAGTTGCTTTCGTAAACAAGTTCTCTATTGAATTCCTTTGTTGAAAAAAGCAGAGGGGAATAACCGAACGTATCTCTGGGTTTCAGAATCTTCACAAAAATGCCCAACGATCATTACATAGACGAGGCTCAAATGCTGTTGAGCGTGGCTGCTGATGATATCCCAGGAGTGGACAATATAAGAACAGCAGTCAAGGTAGGGATCATTGGTTCAATAATTTGTCAAGAAAAATAATATGTGACATTTCTTCTTTTTGCATTCCGTCGTTATTTTCTACTCAGTTGATTCATTGATCGGAATTGTCGACAGGACATTTGGGACATAAGGATGTCCAAGCTGAGGACGTCGATAGACGCTTTCTTCAAGAGCGACGTGCTTCACGCAAGGTTGGATCATCTAACGGCGATGGAAATAAACAGCGTACGACCCTTGCTGCCGCACGCGCTTGACCAAATGCTGAGAATTCAGACGGTGCGTCTTTCAGGAACGATATTCACGAAGAGAAGCTTTCGTAACGGAGCTCACAAAAAATTCTTATAATATACGTAAAGTATATTGCAAGACTTTATTTGTAAACTTACAAAAATGTCAACCTTCTATTCTTAAAAAAGCTTCGAAGCTTCGCAGCTTCTTAGAAAAAAATAATAACGCACACATTCCATTGGCAGGGCGAGGACGGCGCAGGACGCGACAGTCAAGCCAGCGAAAATTCGCAGTGAAGAAAAAGATCTCGGTGATATTACGTCATAAGGAATAAAACTAGATAATAATTGCTAACGATTATATTATTTTTGCATAATAAAATTCATTGTTCGTAATAAATCCTTGATGTTTCGACGGATTCGAAGCGAAGCTTACACGAATAACGTTAATACTCCTCGTACACCAAAATAAGACACGCTGTTTTGTTCGTAAAGTACAAATGGTTTATATTTTCAGTTTATTTCGTCCGTGAATTGATAAATCGTCACGGTTCGTTTTACATACAGTCACTAGCATCTCAATCACATTTTCTCGTTACGAATACTAGAATATATATAATATATATATATATATTTATATATAATAACTATGACGATAAAAGTTATTTACAATCGTACAAACTATTCGAGTCTATGATCCTGCTTCGAACGCCATCGTGGATCGTAATCGTGTCCTTATCTCTCGTTATGTACATTTGATTTACCGGACTTGTGAAATTGTCGCTTCGCTCGAGCGAATCATCTCGCCAAATCAGCTTCGATTCAAAAGTGGCCTTATCACTTTTCATCTCGTTTCTGACAATAGCGGAATCGTTAAATTTGGTCCTCGCGAAAATTTGGTCCTCACGTTTCAACGCCCAACTTGGATACAAAGATTTTCGTTTTCTCGTCGCCAAAATTCGCCGTTGGGCGAACGAAAGAAGAAAAAAAAAACGGGCTTCGCTCAGACAGCAACGATTTTACTCGGGTCGACTTTGACTCTGATGAACATTGTGTCGTCCTTGACGAAATGTCGTTTCTTCACCATTTCGTGGGAGACGAATCGCGGAAATCCAAAGCCGAGGGAGTCAGGCTCGCGCGAAGGCCGTTGAAAGTTCTTCCACGTTGGATCGGGTATGAAACTCTCGACTATGTTGCACGCCTTCTCCGCCTGTACCGTCTGATCGAACATCGTGAAGGAGACACTGTGCGAAAACGGCCAACGCAAAAGCGCGTCGTACTCGCCAGGCAAAATTTTTATGTATATCGATAAGTGACTTCCCTCGCCGGTTCCGTTTCCGTTCAGAAATATTGAGGCCTGCGGAACGAAAAGACAAAAAAAAAAGGCAGTCAAATTATTACGAAACAAATCTTTTCGTCTCATATGTATAAATATCATAGAATGTTAAAAACCAAACTTATTTTTTTCAAAATTAAATTCAAAAAAGAAAGGTTTGGATTGAAAAACAATTTTTTTCGATGAAAAAATGTTATTGTCAAAAATGACATCTCTAATTTATTATAAACCATTATCTAATAGTAAAAAATAAAAATAAACATTGTCTTTTTTTTCAATTTTCAAAAAATCAGTGTTTTTTTGTAACAAGGCTGTACCTGTAATTTGTATCCGTATTGACTAGTGTAGAATGGTGGGCTGACGAGTTCCATGCCTTCCTTCGCTTTCGCCTCGGCCATTTTAGCCGTGTAATCGTTGATCTTCCATATGAGTGTTCCAGTATAATTAAGGGAGAGTTTGCTCATCGCTGACTTGAGACTGGTTATTTGATGCTGCTGTTTGGTGACAACGCTGCACATAAGATTAAGATGCATCTTGGTCGATTCCTCGAGATGTTTGTCCAGAGAAAAACGATTGCCCTGGAAAGATACGATTGAACGAAAAAAAAAAAAAAGAAAAAAGGAAACGATTAGTTTTCCCCGGGAATTGGAAAGTTTTTTTTTTCGTTGGAAAAGTTGGTCGTGTGGTAAAGTGGAGTTTACCTTGAATCGACAGCCGGCGTCTTTGAAGGTACACGAGAGTAAATGGGTGGTGCAGTGATCCTTGAGATGGACTTCGAGATCCTCCCTCGGCAGTACAGCTGTTTCGCAACGGTGGGGACACGCGACTGGGAAACGACCGCATTTCGTGTGATGGGCTCCAAGTGTGTCGAACACAAATTCCTTGTTGCAGTAACGACAAGCTACGAGCCTCTTCGCGCACTCGCCCAATTTGTGCTGGCCCAAATGTCTTCGCTGAACTTTCATGCCACACTTGTTCTCGCAGTAGAGTGGCTCGTAACCGCACGTCCCCGTGTGTTTCTGCATTAAAAAAAAAATCAATATAAGTATCGAAAATAAACGAATACGAAATATCGATTTTACGTCGAAACACGATTGATAAAAAATACGGTAAAATACGATTAGAAATCGGTAAAATACTGATTTTTAAAATCGGAAAAAATAGGATTAAAAATCGGTAAAATACTGATTTTAAAAATCGGAAAAAATACGTTTAAAACTCGGTAAAATACTGATTTTAAAAATCGGAGTAAATACGATTAAATATATTGAAGCACATACGTTTAGAATACGGTGAAATACTAATTTTATACACCGAAGCAAATGCGACGGGGCTTGGCGAATTCCAAAATTTAATTGGGTCAATGTTCACCCAATTTTTAATAAATTATCATTTCAGCCTACCTCGAGAGTGTGACCGGTGAATTCTTTGGCGCAAAAGTCACATCGTGCTCGTCGCTGGGCACAGGTGTACTTCAGATGATCCTCCATGAGTACACGCGGTATCATTGCCCCGCACTTGTTCGTGCACGGCACGGCGTCGTGTTTGCAAGTGTTCAAGTGAGCCTGGAAACAGCCAAAAATTCAATATTTAATAATAAAAATCATTTGTATATTTATCGCGCATTTAGTTGCAAAAACATTTAGATTTATTAAAAATTTATTTCTAAATATTCCTAACCACAATTCCCGAACAAAAACATTTATAATAAAAAGCAAACTGAAAAAACAAAAACTAATCGAAATAAAATTAAATTAAATTCAAATTGAACACTCAACTATTTAGAATCGAAAAAATAATTGACACAACAAAAATAAAAAACATTAATTTTCGTTACACTTCATTATTAAATTATCGAATGCATATTTTTAATAACAAATAAATTTATTATTCTTTATCAATTAAATTAAATTTAATTCATAAAGATTTTTTAATTACCTTGAGTTTCCTCAGCTCGTCGGACCACTTGCAACCGTCTTTGTGATGGATGCAGTAAACGATAGAACCCATTATTGCCTTTTCTGCCTCCAAGTCACCAAAGTTCTGTAACACGAACGAAAATATTTCTTCAATTTATTTTTCCCTATCGATGTGTAATAAGGATCAGATTAATATGATTCTGTTAGCCCTAAACCCGTGAACGTAAACGATTAAGTACCATTGAATTATTAATTAATTCATTATTTATTTCATTTTATAATTATGTCCTGCATAAATATAATTTTTTTTTTCGATAAAGAGCAACCTTTTTCCTTTACGAAACTGCAATGGAAAAAAATTTCCAATATTTTTTAACCACGCTATATATTTTTTTGAAAAAAAAAGAACGCTTTTTTCCAACAAAATATAGCATAGTTTTTTTTGTCCGCATTTTTCGAAAAAGTCACTAAAGTACATAATTACCATTTTTTCGTCAATGATTGTGGGTGGGTTTGAGGGTTAACTCGATTCTCAATTATTGATGTATTTTATTACGCCGCGATATATAACGTATTTTATTCTTTCGATAAACTTTCGATAAGATTTGTTGCGAAGAAGAAATGTTCGCTGTACGGTCCAAAATTAGTTTTGTTATTTCGAGAGATCTCCTGGAGCGGCGACTCGAAGCTAGATACATCAGTTTTTAAAGTATATTTTCGTTGAGGCATTGCGGGAGGCGTGAAAAACCCACGGGGTAAATAAACGCGTGAGGTCGAAGCCCGCCGGACTAACTAGTGGGCTAAAAATATGCGTACGCGTTATCGCAACGAGCGAAACGGAAGTATTTTTTTTTTCAAAATTTATTATATACGAAGTTTGTTCGAGAGATAGCTGACTTTTGAAATTTCACGGGCTACGTACTTTCGATTGCATATTTAGCCGTTTTGCATATTTAGTTTGTTTTTTTTTCTAGATACAATTAATCATTTGTCAAAATGGTAATTCTGTACTTTGTTTGCTTTTTCGAAAGAAGGTTCCCGATTTTTAGTGGTGATTAATTAAAGTAATTTATGGCACCAAACAAAATCTGACGCCAAAGTTTAGTTAAAGTCCCGCTTCTGCTTAATTCCCCAAAATAAAGCTATTTATCGGCAAAAAAAAAATCGTGGACCATTTTTTCGGAAAAAAAACTGCTGAAGTAAAGAATTACCATTAAGATTTTTCAAGGAACGAAAATCTCACTTCCTGTTGCATTAGGATAGTAAATCGATCGTGAAAAGTTGTTCAATGACGATTGTGTTCGTAATAAAGAGTGGCCAGCCAGCGGAGAACGGTTGGAACGTGCGCGCACTGGTAAACACGAGCGACCGAGCGTGTTCGTGCAAGTTTCGCGCGCAGGCGCACACACGCAGGCGTGCGTCTATCGGGAAAGCGGCATACCTGTGTCCGACGGACTGGTGTTACCTGCTGAAACCTGCACGACCGGCAAGGTCGGTGATGCTGTAGCTGCGTGAGCGTTGACCGAGGCTCGCGCACCCGATCCCTTCCCCCGCGCACACCCCGCGCGCGCACGCGCTTTTCGCAAACTTGCGCGTCCCCACTCCCTCCCGCCTCCCCGGCCGCGCGTCGCCATTCACACCATCGTTGCACGTCGGGTGTTTGGCGATTTGATGATTTTTCATCTATTTTGTTTTGATATAATCATCGATTTGATGATTTTTCAACAAGCCCAAACAAACCCAAACAAATGATTCGTTCACGGTGACAGAAAATCCGCGAAATAAAATTCGAAAACTTTGTTTTCGAAAGTTGGGAGAAGATCGCCTCCTTTTGAATATACCATTCGGCAAACCCAAACAAAAAATATCGTTTTCTGTTCAATATCCACTCGAGTAAAGCCAACGAAACCCAAACAAAAAAATTCGTGCCCATGTTCAACATCGATTCAAACCTAAACAAACCCAAACAAAAAATATCGCAGCCATCTTCAATATCGCCTCAAACCCAAACAAACCCAAACAAAAAATATCGCAGCCATCTTCAACATCGATTCAAACCCAAACAAACCCAAACAAAAAATATCGCCCCCTATTGAATATTCACTCAGCAAGCCGAAAAGAAAAATATCGCCTTTGGTTCAATATTCACGGGCTAAAAAGAACCTTCGTCAACCACTGGAGCATTCCTCGACTCGAGAATTCCTCGAAATCCGCCCGAAGCTTGTAACGAAAAACAAAGGCACGATTTTCCAGCGGGCGCACCGACTCCCAGAAATTGGTCACAACACTCGAGGGTTTCAGCGCTCGTAAGGACGTACGTTCACGTACAACTGTATCGTACACGAAAATCAAAAGCTAAACCGTCCGAGAATAACGTTCTACGATCTTCATAGATCGTTCGTCCGTTTACGTTCTTTTCTTTTTTTTTGTTGTTGTTTCGAAGAATTATATTGATCGCTGGCCGGAAATATTCGTGTCACGTTTGTACGGGTCCAATCAACTTTTGGGTTGAAACTGTACGTATACCCGCATCGCGTATACGATGTATAAATATCGTACACAAAAAGGATTATTTTCATTACAAATATATGTGTGTATATATACATAATATATATTTTGAAATATTTAATGATAATAAAAATTATAAAATTAATTATACAAAATAATTGTAAACAAATAAAAAAAATTAACGTGTGGGAAAAAAAACGGCGCAAAGACGATTACTTCGAAGGAGACTAAATAGATATTGATGAATAAATAAATATTTTTCGAGAAAAATAAAAAAGTCACTTTATTTTTTGAACAAACTTCGTGTGTGTATACATATATATACATACAGAGAGAAAGAGAAAGAAAGAGAATTCGGGTGGTCCTTTCCCCAACATTATTAGCGTTTAGGCTTCCAGCGGCATAAAGCCCTCACTCCAGGTATCCCCTTCACAAGCTATACACTTTTACAAGCCCAACCTGACGTCACTGAGAAGTAACGGACGTGGTAGCGAGCATTACGGCCACGTTCCACTTTATCTCCGTTCTCCATCTCTCTCTCTTTCTCTCGGTCTCCCTTCTCTCTCCCCCTCATTTTATCCTCTTTCCCTCGATCTTCATTCTCTCCTTTAAAATATCCGCACCTGTACGCGAACAAGAGAATTTCACCGAGCGTCTTTTAAATCGGCAATAGCATTCTCCTGCTTCACGAATTTTTTCTTGAGACATCACGAAGAGTATTGTATGACCACGGTGAACGGAGAAATCAAATAAAAATCATTTTCATAAAAAAATGTTAAATAATTATAAAATTACATTTTTAATGTTAAACAATGAGTAAATTACATTTAAAATGTCGCGACGAAATTACAACCAGCACGGAAAGAATTTGTCATGTGGGAGCAAAATTTTTTCGAAACATTAAGCACGCGCTCGCGAACCCTGAAAAAAAATCGTTCCCTCGCGTGTGAAAGGAAAAACTCGGGTCTCGTTCGACTCCTCCCCCCTCCCCGCCGCGTCCATCGACACCGCGCTTCTCGAGCTACTGTAGTTCTTTTTCTGTGTTCTGGTCGTCCGACGTATTTGGGCATGTCTGTGCAAACGGTTTGTGAACAACCTTGAGCTAAGGACGTTTGGAAATGGAACTGAGGAATTTCAGCCTTAGAAAAATCGGCAAGGCTGCTTCGACGATCGTCCGCAACGTGGCGAGAAACCGAGAAGAAAAAAATTATTCGTGTTCGACTTTTATCGCGGGAATAATGCGCGAACTTCGATTTCTTTTCAATATGAACGTTGAAAAACAAAATTTAAAAAATCGCGACTCGATTTTCATTCAGTAAGAAAATTACATTTTACAACTAAAAGACAATCAATATCGAGCTTGTCCAATTTTGGGGCGAATTTATTTCAATTAGTAAATAATAATAATAATAATAATAAATTTAATACTAAAATAAAATGTATAAATGTAAATATAAATTATAATGTAATTAAAAGTAATAACAAATTAAATATTTAAAAAATTTATAAAAATGAATAATAAAGATACACGATAATAAAACGAATTGATAAATAACAATAAACCAAATAAAAGGATAATTCCCAGTGCGTTTCACGAAGCAACAAAGCCACACGACAACAATAATTCCTCGATCCCACAAAGATCGAATCTTGAGGATCGCTGCTCCCGAAGAATAGCCAAGAACGCGAAAAACGTGACATTTTAATCGTGAGAAAGTGTAGGTCGACCTCCCCAAGGTCTCGCGCATTGTTCCGAAAGAATTTCGTCGTTAAGGCACACGAGTCAACGAGAACGATCGTTAAGAAAGAGTTCTCGGATCGCGACGGCTGAAAGGGGGGAATGAAATTATTAAAATTCAAGCGACACAGGAAAGGGAACGCGAGCGTTCGAAATACGTCGAGAATTTTTCCCCGTGACTAACAACAATGCGACGGTGGTGCCCTCGCGTGGTCACTTCCGGTAGCGCTCAGCAAGGATCCGACGGCGGTTCGTCGCGAATCCTCCTCGCCGCCGCCCTCGTTACGCCCCCGCGATTCTCAGGAAATCGTAAACCGAGAGAACGAAAAAGGGGGGGGGGCGGAGGAGCGACGAGGAATTAGCGCTCGATGGTTTTTCGCGGTGACTTTTTTTGGATGAAACATACACGAAGGAAGAAGGAGAAAGAGAGAGAGAGAAAGCATCGACGGCGAGAGGTCTCGCGGGTTCGCGTTTTCGACGCTAGATGGCGCCACCGCGCAAAGCGCGAAGCACACGAGCGAGAATAAGAGCGTGTTATCGAAACACATTCCGGCGAGCGCGCACGCGGAGAGACTCGGAAAAGAAAGAAAAAACAACACGCGAACCACCGAGAGGACGGTGGAGTTTTAATAAGGCGCCTGTCGCGCCTCCATAATCTACGAACTTGAACTGTAACGGTTGTTCTCGCGGGGATGCAACCTCATGATTTAATCGCCGCCATCTTAGTTTTCTTTTTTTTTATCTCTCGCGTGTTTCGCGGGACTTCTGTTTACACGAGGTTTGTTCAAGAAGTAAGGTGACTTTTAAGTTTTTAAGAAGTATTTGTTAATTCTTGGATATGTGTTTATTCACTAAATCGAGATTTAAAAAAACCCACAATAATTTATTCGTTTTTATTTAGAAATCTGTAATTCGGAATCGCGGAAAAAAAACGAAATAATTTCTCGTCTAAGCCTGCAAAATCCTGCGTTTGTTTGGGTTAACCCGAATGGAAAAAAATTACATTTCTGTGCGTTTTAGAATTTTCCTTATCACCGTTTAAACGCGCGTACACATTCGTGCACGAGGGAGAACCCAATATAGAAATATCTAAGCCATCGTCACGTGCAAATTCAAAACGTTCGCTCACACGATGCGGATTCGCTTCACGCCTCGATAGGATTCAAAGTGAGAAAATGTGAAGGCTAGGCAAGCGAATTCTTTAGCGGGCCGGCGAGCTCAGCGTTTATTAAGCAGCGCAAGGATGAACGATCGCTATCAGGGAGCAGCGATCGAGACCACGAAAATTTGTTCTTTCGAATCGCTGCATCGCATTTTCAAAGCGTATATTTTTCCTTTCATACTTACACACCTTTTTTATATCTTTCTTTTTTTTATGTTTACATTTTATAATTATAATAAATTACATTTTCATTATTGTTTTCAAATGAGAGTTTATTGTTAAATATTCATATTTAATAAATATATCCAACACTAACCTAATATTTTTTTTCTGTAAAGAACAATCTTTTGCCTTTAAGATGCAATTGAAAAAAAAATTCCCATAATTTTGAACTACGCTATATTTTTGAAAAAAAAAATGGAAAAAAAACTTTTTTCGCGAGTTGCTCAATATTTGATGAAAAAAAATGTATTAAAAATAAGAATTAAAAAAAACAACTATTTCCCCTTGAAAAGTATGTTCCAAAGACGAACCACGAATTTTTGTAGATTTTTGTCAGGAATAATCGTGAGCGCGGTAGCGCGAAGACAAAAACGATCCAGGTTCGCAAGATTAAGGTGCTCCAAATACCATTACGTGCTGAAAGTTTGTTTGGGTTTATTTGGGTTTGTTTGGGTTTATTTGGGTTTGTTTGGGTTTATTTGGGTTTGTTTGAGTTTATTTGGGTTTGTTTGGGTTTGTTTGGGTTTGTTCGGTCGCGGTTAAGAAGTTTTGTGATTTCCGCTTCGATTTGTCCTGTATCCCTTCGCGATAAAAGTACAATAAAGAATAAGAAAGCGAATCGCAGTGACCAGACGAGTTCCAGTCGTCGATTTCGCCGTGTTATTATTCCAGTCATAAAAAAAAAATTTTTTTTCTTTCTTTCCGTCCGACTTCTTTTATCGTCTGTCCCGTCGGAGCTCGGTTACGTCTGTTTCATTGACAAGAGATTCAACTCGCGGAAAGCGCTACGAATCTTAGAAGTAGGGTTATAAACGCAAGATTGCGCGCATGCAAACCCGGCTCGTGTAACGCACGCATCGCTCTCGCTGGCGCACGATAATTGTATCGTGCGAACGACCCTCGTGGGAATACGTGCCGACTCACTTGGAAGCCCCTCGCGCTCACCGGTTATTCCGCGTATATTCGTTGAGCTCGAGCCTGTAAAGACTGTACAGCAGCGGCTCGAGTTTTCCATCAATGTCGGTCACGCAAACCGGAAATTCATCGAGTCGACAGTTTCCAGCTCGATGGAGAATCGAAAGTATACATTCGAGAGGAGGCAAGGGCGTGTCGCTAAGGGAGCGTTAGTGGATAGTTATTTGTGTGGGAGGGGTAGAAGAAGGGCAAGGGGGGGGGGGGGTATTCGGAACCGTTGCAATAAAAAAAGCAGGACGAAAAATATTTGTACTTCGGAGACTTGGATTCACTTAAGATTTGGTCAATTGTTTGTTCATTCTTAATAAATAAATCAATTAATTGAAAACTCGTTTATAAATTGATGATTATTTCAATAATAATTTATTATTTAATTGAGAATTTATTTGTTAATCAATGATTCATTAATTTATCGTTAATTAATTCATCGATCAATAATTCATTAATTTATTTATGAATGATTAATCCATTAATTAATGAATTAATTAATTGATATGCCATTCATAAATTGATGATTACTTCATTAATTTATTTCTTCTAATTGACAATTTTTTAATCAATAATCCATTCATTCATCGATAATTATTACGTAACTTCACAATTGATATATTAATTTATAATTAATCAATTTATGATTGATTAATCCATTGATTGATTAATCAATTAATTGATAACTCATTCATAATTTGATGATTACTCTTGACAATTAATTTGTTTATCGATGATTCATTGATTGATTAACGATTGATAGATTAATTAATAATTAATTCATTTATCAATAATTAAACCATTAATTCAATTAATATTAATTCATTAAAAAAAACAATAGCAACAACAACAACAACAATAATAATAACAATACAATTTATATTAATACAATACTTGTTGATAAAGAGATAGAAATAATATATTAATAAATAATATGATGTTTTTTCACGACTTCCGCTTAGCGAATAAATTCCGATAATAAAATCGAGTCGAACCGTTAGGAAACGTCCGAAGGGAAACGTCTCTAAATCGCGTTATGTGGCCTGTTACGTATAATACGAGTTTGTCAACATTTGAGTTCTTCCTGATCAATCAAGTGTCGAATCTCCTTTCCGCTTCCCAGGAAAAGACCTCTCGCTCTCTCTTTCTCTTTCTTCCGTCTTCCAACGCCCCCCCCCCCGCTCTCTTTTGCTCTGATTCGGTTTTCTCACTCCCCTGGGGACTCGGCCGATGCGTTTTTCGTATTTTTTTTGTCCCTCCGTATCTCCGGTCCACCTCGGGTTTCCCTTGCGGTTTAAGACAGGAAGTGGGAGAGTAGCGAGTTTCCTGACGGGCCATAACACGTCGGGATCGCAAGCGAATGATGACGGTTATCCCAACCTTTTTTTTTTCTCTTCGCTTTACGAAAACTCTTTATTTCCAATAATATATAATCTTCAATTTTAAACTGAAATTTTGATAAAAACACATAGTCCTGACAAACCACAAAATATAATTAGAATAAACATTCACCGATTAGCATAGAAAACATATCTTGTTTTCGAAAGTTTGTTGTACGTCGAAATTGAAGAAACGCGTGCGCGCGATCGCAAGCGCTGTCTTCCATCGACTGAAAATTTGTTTGGATTCGCCGCAGCGCGACGGTTGCTATGGCAATTCCGGCCGTTAAAAGTTAGACACTTGACGATCAGCGCTCGATCCGTTTGACTTTGTAGCTTTGGTTATTTAAAAAGTGGGCTTTATTAGGCACTGGGCCTTACATGTGTCAGGTACCTTAATTAACAATCGAAAAAATGTCCGAAAAGTTGACAGTCGTACCGAAAGACTTTGAAAACACATCGGATTTGATACAATTGTAATGGCAACACCGAACGCCAACGAGGGAGTGCCGGCGGGCGAAGAGAGGAGTGGGGGAACGCTGGTGGTGGTAGTTGAGCAGGCACTCGCGAGTCGGCGCGGCGAAGGCTGCCGAGGAATCTCGGAAGCAGCCGAGGCCATCTGTTTCGCTCGGTTCCCACGCTTCCGCCGTCGAGCGTCTTTCCTCCCCGCCTTCCAGTCAGTGCCGCTCCCACTTCGTCCGCATGTTTTTTCCCTTCTTTAAAACTCGTCTCTTTCTCTTTGGTTTTCTCACTCCGGCCGTTGTTTCTTTCTCCGTTGGGCTATCTCACCGGGTTCGAGTGCGATAGTGTTTTCTCGCCGGGTGGAGGCCGCGCCTGTTGCACGCTTCCTACCCCGCTTTTTATGTGCCAGTACTGCGCGGCATAGCACTGCTGCTCTTCTTCCTTCGTCTCGTTGCGCCCACCGCGTGTTAACCTAACCGGAGATGAAGAACGCCCGGAAAGTGTGGCATTTCAACAAGTGCCGTATTTCGACACGGGCGTCGCTGCGGTTTCGCAACGGATCGATTTTGTATATATAAAAAAAAAGAGAACGAAAAACGCCACTTCGTCACCAAATCTTCGTCAAAAATCGTGACGAACGTGACGAACTTTGTATTGGAAGAGAAATGATGGATTTTTTAGTTATTTTGGATAAAAATTAGTGATTGTGTACTAATATTAGTCATTTTTATCAACAATTAGGCATTTTCGAATAAAATTAGTCATTTTGCATACAAATTAATCATTATGGACTAAAAATATTAATCGTCAACTAAAATTAGTCATTTTGCATTCAGATTAGTAAAGTTGGACAATATTTAGTAATTCTTGATAAAAATTAGTAATAGTGGACTAAAATTAATTATTTTGTATTAAAATTATTCGTTTCGAACTAAAATTAGTCATTTAAATTGCATTAAAATAAATAATCGACAAATGAAATGATTCATTTTTTACTAAAATGAATCATTCAGCAAATGGCAGGGATCGAGGTCGTTTTCGTAGGCAGGGATATAATCGAGGGGAAGCATCGATCCGTTTCTTCCTTCTAATGACAGTGCAACCCTTGGCGTTTCTCGGTGTTACGCAGCGTGCCCGTTTATTGTCTCCCGGCGAGAGCCATCTTTCAATCACTTCTTGCGAGCAGTCCAATCTCGAGCGACCGTCCGTTTCGCTCGACGCTCCCCGCGCTCTTGCATTAACCGGATGCGTCAAACCGAGCGACGCACCGGTCCCTTTGCCCGGCTAGTACAAGTTGTGCAATAGCTCGTGCACGGCATTAATTTCAAGCCGCCCGGATAACACGGCAACGGAAGTTTTCGTACGTGTTTGTGGACGCGCGCGGGCTAATTCTAGCTAGTACGTATATGGACATGAATTCATCCCGAGTCTTCGAGAGGCTCGAACGTTCCGAGTGGTTTGGTAGGAGAAGCCGGGGGGGGGGGGGGGGGGGCCCGCGCACCGACAACGCCGGGGGG
>JAPYZI010003647.1:0-20553 GCA_030523105.1 Ophioninae sp. A BG-2022a | reverse complement strand
GGCTGACGAAAATCACATTTTTCTTAAAAAAAACGTGAGGCGGCTGACGGATATCCAAATGTTTCGATACCGCGCCTGGTTCCTCAGTTTCGGGTTTGGGTCGAGCGATGCGTCTCTTCCGTTGTGGCGGAGACGTCGATGCAGCGGGTATCCACGAAACCGGAAGTTCCCGAAGAATCGTTGAACGACAAAGCCGGGCAATTATAAAATTAATTCGGCGCGATCGAACCGCGATGAAACGGATACGGGGGGGCGGCTGGTGGTTGAGATTCGCGATCGAGTGGAGCACGAGCGCGGAACCGAGGGGCCCGGGGGTCGGGTCGAGTCGGTGGCTTAAAACGTAGAAAACGGTTGATTCGGTAAGCGCGGGTCGGGTGGGGTTCGCGTGTGCCGGAAAACCAGAAACACAGAAACTCCAAAAACGAAGTTAACCGGCAAGAAGGGAAGAACGGAGGTTGAACGAGACGGTAAGTTGTACGAGGAGAGTGTGGAAAAGAGAGGTAACGGGGAGTAGGAAATAGAGATTCGCCGGAGGTCTTACTCCGGATTTGCCCGTTAAGCCGTCTCAAGCCACGAGGCAAACCTTCTTCTCCCCGGTACACAGAGGTATCAGGGGAGTCGATATACCTATAGAGTGGAACGTCTGTTCCTTCGATGTACAGATATAGGAGGTCCTTCGTTATTCCCCGGCCGATCCCTTCGTCTCGACCGCGCCTCGTCACCGCGCTCCAGGTACGGAGAAACGCTTCGTAGCCTCCTCCGGGTCTCGTTTCGTCGTTAACTCCGGCGCTGCGATTCGTACCGCTCGCGCGCACTCTTACCGATTCGCACTCGCCGAGCCCGATCGCGACCCCAGGCCCGCGTCAACGTCGCAACGTTTTCGTCACGAGTCTGCCAACCCCTCGCGCGATTCACTCGTGGTTTCTCAGTAAACCCCGTGTAACCCCGCAGCCTCCCCCGGGCCCCTCAACCCCTCCGACTCGGTCCTTTCCACTTCCTATTCGTACCTTCCTTGCAGCGACTGTTCTCGTTCGGCGACGCTGGCACCGGGGTCACCCCGTTGATCGGGGAAAGGCCCACGCGTGACGGCAATCTAAGTTTCGAAATCTCGGGTGATCGCGTACACGCCGTACATCCGGCTTTTCTCGACAAAGCGCGGCCGAGCCTGTATCCACGAGGCACCGACGAGTCATCGCGCTCGCCCTCGACGTCGAACTAATCTGGGTTATGGGCGCGATTACGCCCCGATCGTGGTTATCCCCCGCCCCTCCCCCGCCCCTCCGGAGAAAGCTCGCTTCTCGTCGAGTTTGCTTCACTGACACCCGTGTTACCGAAGGCGTTCGCCGTACCCCTTCTCGCCGCGTGCCCCTTGATGCTTTTCCAGATACCGACGTACACGGCCCGTCCTGTAACGGCTTAACGCGGGCCGCTTGAGCCAACTTTTGACTCGACTACCTTCCGGTGGTAACTCCGAGTACAGGCTTCGGCGTCTATAACGCGCGTCAGGCTTCGAAACGTCGCTACGATTAGCGACGAACCAATGGACCGAAGAAAAACATCTTTTTCCGACTGCCCGAAAGCGCAGCTGGGAAAAAATTGCCAAAAAAGACAGCCTCGTGGACCAGAAATCGACGCGGGAAGTGGCGCGCGTTCGGGCCAAAAGTTCGCGACTGGGCCAATTTGTAATTCCAGCGAATATATTCGGTTTGCCGTAGAGGTTCGGTTCGCTGGACCGCGAGACACTCATCGACGGTCCGGGTTGGACCGACGGTCGGCGAATCTCCGCTACGGCGGAACAACCGAAACCCGACCAACGTTCTCTTCGCTTTCCGACGTAAAATCTCATCGTTACACCCAACAGGGCTGAACCTGTTGCGCGCTGACCAATTCCGCAGGAAACCTCGACGTTCCGAGAGGTCGCGGCGAACCCGTACAGCCGGACGGCGAAACGGAAAGCCTCCGTTCGTCGAATGAAACCTTTCTTTCGTCGATGCTTGCCGATCGAGCGATGCGTCGATAGTTACGATTCCACCAGCCGTTGAAATACCGGGGAAACCAGGCATCCGGCCTTTTAACAAACTTGTATTTCTTCCTTCAAAATTCTATCGGACCCTATTGAGGCTGCACGGGTCTCTATACCCGGTTTAATGGGATCAGCTGTGCGCACCGTCACAGGCATTGCCCACATTGAACACCAGCTACGAGCTCGACCCAATAAAACGTAACTTCGCTTCGTCGGGCTCGAAATAACGTTCCAACGAAGCGGTGCTTTTCCAAAGCTTTTGTTCCGATTCAAAACGTCTCTTTTTGGTTTCGTTGAATCCTTTGGTAAAAAAAACTCGTACTATCGAAACTAGGGTCGCGTACGCGGTATCCCGGAGAGCATTCCGGACGGAACCCTAAAATGGCCAGACATTTGACAACCCTGCGAGACAAACTTGATTCTTCGATCAACGGAAACTACAGCGTCGGGTCCGGACTTGCCGATGCGTGGTATTTAAATTAGCTCTTTCTCCGTGGCCCGGACGTCCCTGGACTTTTCATCGGTCGGATGACCCACCTCGTCAACGTTCGGCGACTCGTCTGAAATGTTTCAACCCGAAGTCGTCGGATGTCGATCACCACCGAAATTCATTCGTAGGTTTTTGGTGGCACTGGAAGAAAAAGCGGTCGACCGAACTAGGCGAGCGGTTGAACGGACGTTTAACCTAATCGGGGATCGCGCGTGTGGTTCATGGTTATCCTCGGACGGTGAATCGCAGTTTCTCGGCGCGAGCCAGGGCCGTCGTTACGAGAGAGCTCGCGGAGGTTCGTCACGCGCGACGAGTCCTCCCGGAGGTAATAGCGCGCGTGCCTCGAATGTTATTTGAGTTTAGGAGGCGCGTTCTCCGCGATATAACACTCGCGCGTCTCGCTCGGCCTGGTTGGAGGTTCGGCGGCGCGTGGAGGATTCGATTCGCGTCGCATCGCTGATGCTTCTATCGTTCGGCCGGGAGGACCTGTTGCCTGTAATTTTCGCGCGCGAGGCGAATCTTCGAACGATCGAGGCGTATCGTCAACCGTGCGCATTTTCGTTGACACTTTGCTTCGCGACGAATCGTTGAACAAACGATGAACCAACCACCGACGAACCAATAACAAAGACAATCGAGCAAATGGATAGTCGAAAAGTATAAAACCGCAAAGTACAGTCTCAGGAATGAAACATTTGTATAAAAAATGGGGACCCGAGGGCTCTCGGTGCCGTCTTGCCAAACGCACGCGATTAATTTAATACCGATTGGTTCAGCCGTTCGAGAGAACAGTGGTTTGAATATTTCGAAACGGACGAGGGCTCGTCGTTTCTCCCTTAATCGAAGGGAGAACGCGAAAAGTGTAGTCGAAACGTAGCTTCACCGAGACGAGGTGGTCGGATGACGAGATTTACCGGTACGTCGCGAGGCCCGCGTATTCATACCGGAATTAACGATCCGTGCGCCCTACCGCTCCATCGTCGTAGGCCTCCAGTCTCCAAGGAGTTTGGGCTCGTTGTCTGGGTGTTCCGGCTCGTTCCTTCCTCCGTTGTACCGAGAGGAAGGGAGGGAGAGAGCGAACGAGAGAGCTTTGGACCCATCGTGGTACAACGAGTCTTCCAACCCAGTAGTTCCCATACCGGGAAGAAGGACTCGTATGAAAATGATTGGTCGGTTCTACACCGAGTTTCCCCTAGGGTTCTCGTACCCCCCCCCCGGAACCCGCGCTGCCTTTGCCAATCTACCGCGAAGAAGCTGAAGTTGTACGAACCTCCGTGATACCGCACAGCCACTCCTTCGATGGTTCATTCGCATTTATGGACCGAGCTATCGTAACTCCAAACTCTCCTGCGACGGCTTATTAACGAAGCGAGTACGATTATCTCCGTTTAAACTCGATGAAAACATCGAGTTCCCAAAAATAACAGAAAAAAAAACATCAAAGCGATCGAACGTTTCAATGTCTCGCCGTTCGGTGATACTTCGAAGCATCGAACGGGGCTAAAGGATGATTAAATTTCAAGGACTTTCGTTAATTTACGGATCTTGGATAAGGAGCGTTGCTTTCCTATCAAGATGACAACCCTGATACAAATGGCGGTGGTTTTACGAAGGAAGGTCGGATCGAAGGTTGAACGCAATCTCATCGTCCGAACTTCGAGTCCCCCTCCCGCCGCCGGCCCGTCTCTTTTCACACGAACCGGCACAGCCTATCTTCAGAAGTATCGCACCTTTAATATTTTTTTGTTCGCTTGTCTTCCACGAGGGTTCCTCGAACTGACGCGTCTTGCTTTCTAGGCCTCGTTCCGAGTCTCGTATTCCGGGAAGTAAGAGCCTTCCTTTATGCAGCCTCGAAACATAATTAAAATTTTCTAATTAAGAATTTCGATAAGGGAAAGCATCAGGGGCGAACCCGGCAACGCTGCGCCTAGACTCTCTATCGTCAAGGGTAAAGGGAACTTTCGAGTTTCCTATAAACGTATAAAAGGAGGGAAAACCCTTTGGAGGTGTTTCCAACGCGAAGAGCAGGGCCAACCGAGGTGAAGAAGATACCGGAGTTTGCTGATATACCAATCTCGCTTGTGTTTACCGAATTAAGGATTTCCACGGTACTGTGCGCGCGAGGGCGAACCTCCGTCGTACAAACGAAATATCCGTCCCGTCGATGCCTTATCCACTCTGCGCGGAATTAACCTCGTTAATTGAAAAATTCTTTCAAAATGATTAAATTAAATAAAATCCCGAACGGCCCGTGATGATTGGTGGCTAATGGAAAATTACACACACGGAAGGCACTTCCGGGGCTGCTTGACTGCTATTCAACCAGCGTGACATCGTTTTTTTCGCCCCCCCCCCCCGCCGCGGTAGCGTCAAATTGGAAATTCTTCGGAAGCTTGGCACGGATTTCGAAACTTGACCGCGCAACGCGACCGAACGACACGAGGATGTTTTTTTATTTGTTTCCGGTGTACGGTGTTTCGTGACTGCGGTGATAATAAATTCCGTAATCGGAGAATCGATTTCGAATGTTCGCCAATCGACGTTCGAATGTTTCATCAGACGTTACACGTTTGACAAATCAATCGAAAAAAGGAGTTAAGATTTTGGTTGTTCCTTTTTCCGCGTCAAATGCTATTGTAAATGTCGAATATCGTTGAACGAAACGGAATGGATATTCTTAGCGGTAAATTCGTGTTCGATCGGAAAGAGGAAGCCGTTGCGGTTAGCGAAGTAGTTCGCGACGTCCAATTACTTTTTCTCTACTTTTCGGCTTCTTGGTCTCCACCGTGTCAAACGTTTTTACCGAAATTAAAAAAGTTTTACGACGATACGAAAAATCAAAGAGTCAAAATCGAAATTATTTTCGTTCCTTCGGATCACGACGATGAAGAAATGTTCAAACACTTCTCGGCTAATCATGGTCCATGGTGAGAAAGAAGCGCACAAGAATACTCCAGGTTACTAAAAACGTCGCGTGACGTAAAAACGAAATTCATTCAACTTTTAATCGTTTAATCCGGTTTTATCAGTGACGAAACATTTGCAAAATTGAATTTTGTAATCAACCTCTGCTTCCATCGATTCTACGAAGCTTGATGAAAAAAGAAAGCTCGTCGTTTTGATGAAAAAAAAAAATGTTAGTGTTTGTTTGGGTTTTGAAAATGTTGGAAAATTAGGTGGTTATTGGTTATCGATTGCAAAAGCAATTTTCGTTTTTGTATCGTTTTTACTCGGCGAGTGCCCGTTTCTGTCACCGTTAATTTCGTTTTCGCCTCAAGGGGAAAAAATATGTAAAAAAAAACAGGTAAATACAAATCGAAAAATGAATCGTGACCCTTTTGGAAAGGGACCAATTTTATAACTGCTTTCGGGCGAAGAATCACTTTGATCAGTTTCTACGGATGACATTTTTTCGTTTGTTTTTGAGGGGTGAAACGGTCAAATTTATTTTTTGGAAAAAGAAAAGGTTTCAATTTTTCCTTTTCGCGAATAAAAATGTTTTCACCTATTTTTTTCGTTTAATAAACATTTAATTAACGTTTGATTCACGCGCAATTAACGCGACAATGATAAATCCATTGGGCGAAGTATTTAAACGATTTAATTAATTAAAATTGATCGTGGTAAAAAATAAAAATAACAGAAAGTTCCCCTAAAAATAGCTCAGGGAAAGGAACTTTCCTCGCCCAAAGTTCAAAATCCTCAAAATTGAATTTTGAAACGTATCGAAGGTTTGCAGTTCCCGTGGGCTCTTTGGCGCGATCGCTGCGAAGCAAATTTCACGTGGCGTCGATACCCAACGTGATAATAGTGACTCCAGAGGGAAAACTAATAACGAAAAACGGTCGTCGCGATCTCGAGAAGACGGAGGACCCGTTGACGTCGTGGATTTCGGAGCGTGGAGTCGTTGATTTTTCCTCGATGAACGAGCGATCACGGACGTCCTAATTGTTTGAGTTTGTTTGGGTTAATGTTTATTTCCAATCGCCTGTCAATTTCACTGTCAATCACGACGGAACTTTTTGGCAGTTTCTTGACGGAACATCGACCGGAAATATTTCTTAACGTCATTGAAGACATTTTCATAAGAAAAAAAAAAAAGAAAAGAAGAATCCAGGCAATCTCCAAGAGACAGCCCATTTGTTTGGGTTTGTTCGAACAAAGAACATTGGGTACGATTATTTTGTCCACAAGAAAGGAACGGTAACAATGACGAGGAGGAGGACGGCAACGGGACGAAAGACGAGGGTATTTGAGAATGTCTCGATTGGTAGAACGAGTAAAGAATACTCTAATGACGATAATCACAACAGTGACCAAAGCTCCGCCCATTATAACCGCCCGGTTATAATTGCCCCCTCCCTTTTCTTTGGCTTCCTCGTGTGCTCGTTATCTCCGGAACATCTTTTCAAATCGTTCAGCGAATTTTTACCTCGGCCCCTCCTCCTCCGTCCTCCTGCTTCCTACGTTTTACCCTCGCCGATATTACGAACCGTTGTATCATAACGAAACAAAAAAAAAAACAGGAAACAAGTATCTGGTCGAGACTGCCAGGCATTATGATATCAATATTTCAGAACCCATACGAGGATGGAAACTGCTTTATCTCCGTTACGACAAATTGGCTCAAAGGAAAAATTCAAAAAATCTGCTCTTCCGGAAATAATTAAAAAAGAAATGCTCATAA
This sequence comes from Ophioninae sp. A BG-2022a, assembly GCA_030523105.1. Taxonomy (NCBI): domain Eukaryota; kingdom Metazoa; phylum Arthropoda; class Insecta; order Hymenoptera; family Ichneumonidae; species Ophioninae sp. A BG-2022a. Next base: position 13,353 of record JAPYZI010003647.1, on the reverse strand, counting down.
AAAATAATAAGAAAATAATCGTCCAAAAAAACAATAATGAACTCCCGATCGATCAATCATTGGATTAATTCCCTGTCAGGAGTGATCGCTTTTGAATAACAATGAAAAAGTGATAATACGTTTGTATTTATTCGAACGACTCGACCGAGGTTCGAACGATTGTAAATATTTTAATCATTCGTGACGTCGATTTTCCAAATTTCACCGTGCGTCAGGATGATCTTCGTTTTTTTAAAAAAAAGAAGGAGAGGGACAGGGGGTCTCGAAGATTCATAGTTTTTCGTCGTGACAATGTCGATCGTTGAAACGTCTCTGTCAAGCATGGACAGGTTTTTCCAGTTCTGTTCTGCGAATAAACATATCGTAATATTTATTCGTCATACGTTTATATATATGTGTGTATATATACATATGGAAGCGTGAAATATATCTTGCTCGAGTTTTCTCACTTCGGCGTACGCGGTAGTCCACGGTGTATTAATCCGCGTGAAGTTCTCCGCTCGCGAGGAGCAGTTGTACAGCCGTCGTCGATTTTTCGATACGGATCCGCAGCCTCGAGTGACGCCAGCTATAGGCGTGGATACACTTCGGGATCCCCCCTAGGGCTCCTATGGATATTCGATAAGCGAGAAACACGCGAGAATTTATCGAGTATCGAATAGCCTCGCCGATGACAGAAGCGTAGATACAATTCGGAACGTTCGACACCCCTGGATCATGCGCGTTCGCCCAACACCAGCCCTGTTGTTGTCTCTGTTACCGTTTTCGACGTTTCCACGCGCTCGGATCACTCGCCATCGCCGACCAAACCTATCCCTAACCTTCAAAAGCCCGTCAACCCCCTTGCCGCGACGATACGATTCGTCGAACGCTATTATCGATTTTTCGTTGAAACGCGACCAAAACGACGAATCATTTTTTTTCGACCCCTGATCGTGAAACACGAAGATATAATCCTGCAAACGCCACGCGCGATTTTTCCGCGGGATTTGTTAGCAACGATTAATTGTTTCGTCAGCTCCTAATTGTTGAACCGTTTCACGGATACGTCCGGAACTCTGTTTCGAAGAGTCAAAATTCGATAAAGTCAAATTTCACATACGACGTTCGCAGAATCGATGAAAAATAGAGAACGGTGACGAAATTTCAAAAATTTCGCAAGCCTCGTAAATGTAACTCGCTACGCGAGATTGAGAGAGAAAGGAAAGCGAAGGGTCAATATCGGGGAAGCGATCGATCTGGGTAGCGTCCCGACGAGAATTGGCCCCAGGAAAAGGTTGTCTCGGCTCCCGGCGAATTTCTCGCGGAGCTACGGAAAAGGAAGATGAAGGGCCGGAAGGTCGGGATGTCACCGACTACCGTAACCAAACGGAAGACAACGATGGCTACCCGCGTCCCGAATAAACAGACCCATCGATGTTTCCTACCGAAACTTTAAAAAAACGCTCGCAAAAATTAAAAAACAAACGAATCAACGCCCAAAAGTTCGCCCAAAAAATTAACTATACAGCTGAATAGTCAAACGTACTGACGAATAAGCGATAAAATAAATGAATTATCAATCAACGATTAATCAATCGTGAGCGCAAATCAAAGAACCCGACAAGGGCTTTGCTAATAATTACCAGATTTCCCCACTGTTTTTCCCCAGTCGAAGTCGCGATATCGACGGAGAAAGAGGAGTAAAAAAAACAGTCCGACGAGGGGTCGTTGAAGGAAAAGCTCGCAGCCAAATGGAAGCAACGTTGAAAAGGGGGTACGAACGAGCACGAGTTAGTAACAATCAGAGGGAGGTCCCTTGAAGCGCGTGGTAGGAGCTTTTCCACGGAGCGTCGATCGTAACTAGCATTGACGAGGATAAAGTGGTAAAGAAAAAAAAAAAAATAAGAAAAAAACAAGAAGGAAGGAAAAACTATTGTTTCTCTCGTTCGCTCGGAGAGGTTGAAAATGGACGCTGAGCCCAGGGAAAGCAGGAAAGAAAGCTTCCGTCCACCGATAAGGAAGAGAACGAAAAAAAAATCAAATAAAAAATAAAAAAAATAAAACGTCAAGACTAAACAACAATATATCTGGGAATTCGAGTGCCAGGATGGAGCAATCGGTGCTTTTAACGAGAAACAACTCCGAGTGCTCCGCAACAATAATAAAAATAAAATAAAAAATGCTTTATTTTTTTTTTCGTTACGAAAGACGTGAAAAATACTTTCGGGCGGATTTATATAAATATGATATATTTATTTATTAGTGAGAAAAATATATATTTATTAATAATAAGAAATATACATTTCTCAGCCATACGAAATATTTATTTCCTTAATATTAAAATATTTACTTTATTCGATAAATCTTTTAATTACATTTAAATAAGTATAATGATACATATTTATTAATAATAAACGAGATTAGAATCATTCGTAAAAATATAATAAACGCAGAGCCAAAGTTGCTCGAGTAATTGTCCCTCTTTCGTTGTTTCGAATTCAAAAAAAGACGCCGTTGCCTCGACAAAATTGTGGAAAGGGGGAAATTGATACTGAGTTTTTAAAAAGGTGATCTTCAATTGATTTTGGTTGGTTCAAAGTTGGCCACCCGTCGAATCGGTCGGTTACACAAAAGCCGAGCCAAGTCCGGTATAAGACGCGCGACGCGTCTTACCGACGGAGTCGAGAGAAGAGAGGGAGCGAAAATCTATTAGGTGGAAAACATAAAGGAGGCTACCGTGAAGCGGCCGTTATTCACGTTCTCATGCCTTATGCAGGCCAAGCCAACGAAGAAAGAGACACGAATGGCCCGAGACCGATGGAATTGCGCAAACGTTGGTGCACCAAGAAGGTATTCTCCGGCCGGTGAATGATCATTCTTTTTCAGGCTGCCAGCAAATCGAATTGGCGATCCGTCACTCCAGGTGGCTAACATCGAAAGTTTCCGATCGCAAATTAAAGAATCCAATTCGTCGTCGTATTGGAAATAAATCAAATTCGTTTACGTTAAACCTAAGAAAATTAATTTTTATCGAACAAAGGAAAAACAAACTTTTTATTAAACGAAACAAAACAAACCAAAACGAACCCAAACATAACAAATTTTCATTAATCAATACAAAATAGAATTGATATTCATCGAACGAGACAAAAGAAAACAAATTTTTTAACAAATCTAAACGAACCGCATTTCTGTTGGAAAAAGAAATATTGTATTGAAAAACCAAAACGAAGAAACGTCAAATGTATTTTTTTCGTCAACGAATTTTGTTTTTTTTTTTCCTATATATTTTTTTGTTCGAGAATTTCGATGAGAAAATGTCCAATCTCGTTGAACGATGCACGGGGGCTTCGATATTGTCTCAACGACCGTGAAACCCAGTGCGATTTTTTATTATTTTTTTTTTTTACCGACACGTGCCCGACGACCGAATCGTGTGGGTCTTTGTTCTCGTTTTTTTCAGATGACAAGTCAGTTATACAGTCGAATGAATTTAATTGAAAGTTGTTGAAAAAATAAAATCGAACGAAACAAAAAAAAAAAGAAGAAAAATATACGTATAAAGATATACCCGTGTGTATTCGTTTTTCTTGTCTTTTTTTTATTTATACAAAACGGAGAGAGTAGCGCGGCGGAAGCGGAGGGTGCCCGTCGGTACTCGCGGAATGCGATACCCTCCCGCGTGCCTGCTCGTTCGTTCGGTTACTTTTATTTACACCTGGCCCCCTCCGGCTCCCCGGCCCGCGCTCCTATCGTGCAATTATTTCGGAATAACGGCAACGCGACTATCCGTCCGACTAATAAAACAACAAATTGGCGCTTCGATGTTTCCGATCGTTCGATACCTCGCCCCCACTCCTCTCCCTCTCTCTCTCTCTCTCTCTATCTCTATCGCCGGCACTCTCTTTCTCGCGGGTGAATTAAACATCGCGACGCGTTACAGATGCACCAACATCTATACGCAACTGCATTACAGACGTTACGTACGGACGCAGCTAATGCATCTATAACTCGGGGCTTATCCCGTACGCTTTTATCGTTGCACGTTTGAGGAGAATTAACCGAACGCGCCGAGCGGTCGAAATTATTTATAAATATATTAGTTTCGCGATCGGTTATAGAGGGAGCTTTAAGTTTTGGTTGCGCGCAGCTGGAAATCCTGAAAAAGTTTCTCAACGTTAATCCCGGGTTGCCCCGATGATCGGTCTTATCCCGGCGGCGGCGGCGGCGGCGGCGGCGGCGGCGGCGGCGGCGGTGTCGACGGTCTTCGCTACGGGAAAGCGGCGCTCCCGAGTCGAACCTCCTCCCGCCCCGTGCCCGTCGATTTCCGACGGCTTAACATCCCTAATGATGTTCCGGAAAGAGGATAACATCGATTTTGCAAAATTCTTGATAAATTTAACATTTATTATTCCGTTTATCGAAGCGATTTTTCGCGTAATTCTTCGTGCAAGGATTCATCGATCAATTACGACTTTAAACTCGTGTTTGTTACAAAATTGTAAGAGTCGAAAAGACTCTTTTATATTTATTTAGTTTTTCTCATTTAATCGTAAATTTTATAATAGTCTATAAATTATTTTAATTTTTTCGATGATCAATCAACTATCAGTGATTTTTGCGACACAGCTGTAATATTTACAATAAATTTTTTTTCGCGGTGGCCTGCTCTCGCGAAAGCTCGATCGCGCGGGCGCGCGACGATTCCGAGGGTTTTTAGTTTTATCGAGAGTTGATTAAACGTTGCACAGCCGCGAGTGGCCCCGAGTGGAAAAGTAAGCAAAGGGCAGCCTTCCGAAACGAGTATTCACTCGGGCAAGATTTTTGCGGCCTGAAGATTCAAGAGGGCGCGAAGGGAGGAGGAACGAACGTTGCGAAGACTTCTTTATGACCTAATAACCGTCCCGTGTATCGCGTCGTTATAAATTTTCAAACCCTCACGGATCCTCCAAGATTCGAGCGGGGGTAAACTCCAAATAATCGTAAAAAGAGCAAAAAATTATAACCCGCTGTTTCTTTTATCACTACGAATGAATCAAACGTAGCGCGTGGCAAAAATCGTAAAAAATATAATAATTGCCTTAATATTTGTAATAGTCAAGTTTCGAATTAATAGTCAAAAATGCATAATTAATCATGAAAAGTTCGAAATCAATGATAACATTTCAATAACTCGAAAATTAACGATTAAAAATTCAAAAATAATTTCATCAAGACCCGTAATTCCTAAAACATAAAAAAAATGATGTGATTTGTCAAATACTTATTCAGTAATAACTAAACTGAATTCAATAAAATTGAATGAAACGATTCGATTCGATTGAATTCTTCGTGGAATTGTTATTCGACAACTTCGTTGGGTGATTTTTTGGTGCTCGGAATAATCGACGGGAGGGAAGTAACGGGCGAACGTGTAAAATGGAATATTAGACGAGAGACGAGGCGTCGCTGTCGCAAACTACGAGACAACAAGGGTGGAAAGTGTTTCTAATTTTATTTGAAACGACAACGTTCCCGCTGCGAACGATTCAATGAAAGACTCTCGCAGCCCTTGTATCGGAAGACCCCCCGCGGAGTACAAACGCCATCCGCAACACCGAGGAACGATATTTCTCATCCAGGACGAGGGATAAAACGCAAAGCGATGATGAACGGAGAAACGAACGTTACGAGGCAAGCCTTCTTCTCTAATTAAAATCCTGCGCTTTAACAACCGTGCATCGTTCTTTGTTTGCTTCGCTGGCTGGCTCGCCTCCCTCGATTCGTACCTCGCCTTCTCCCCTTCTTTTTTATATCTTCCTTCCACTCTGAGAATTACAACAAAAAGTTAAGCACGCAACGAAACGTCTGACTCGCGTGCTATTTTTAATTAATAATGCCGCTTAGCGACGCTAGTTTCTTTTTTTCTTTTTGCCTTTTCACTGATCCGAGGAGTCGCTATTTTTTTGCTTCTTGGAAAAATACAGTGAACGGTGCTTTCGGTTGTTGATTCGTTAAGAATAGTGTAAAATTTATTTTAACGCTCAATTAATCAGCAATCATTGGAAAAATCGATATTCCTTGGGTTTTTTTTCTAATTATTACGAGAAACTCAATTTTTCTGGTTTTTTTTAATCAATAATTAGCCAAAACAGCGATCGGGGAGCTCAGTTTTTTAATAATTACATAGAATTTAATCGAGTAGTCCACCACCGTTTCGATAATCACCCAATGAATCAATCGAAAATATCATTTTTTCGATAATGATCGAAAAAATGTGCCAACTCGGCTCTTTCATAATTATCGAAAAAATTGGATGGGCGATTGATCTTTCAATAATTTCCCCGTCCATCGGAGTCCCAACTACTCGGAGAACAGTCGAAAGGGACGGGAGCTAAAAAAGAGGGGAGAAAGCGAAAATTGGTCGGGACGAAAAAAAAATCGGAAAAAATGGGTTGGGAAAAAGAAAAAAGCGTTCGGAGGCGGAAAAGAGAAATGCCACGCGACAGTTATTTATCCGGCGGAAACACGGGGGGCTGTACTCGTAATTCCGTTTCCAGGGGAATCGTTTGGCAACAGGTGGAGAAAATTTTCAGCGGACGACGCGACGAAGGGTCGCCGTCCGGCGTTCATGACTGCGAAAGAAGGAGGGACCGAACGAGGCAACCGGAGGGAAACGGGAACGAGAGGGACGAGAGAACAATCGGTAGCGGTAACGAGACCGGGCCGTCCTCGACACGAGGAGGCACAATTTTGTTTCGAGTTCTCCGACATTCCCGATTTTGGCCAGTGACGGCCAGCTGGTTACGCGCGAATTTCTCCTTTATTAACTCACGCGTGCACGTGTGTACAGGCGTATAAACACATATTTGAGAGTACGGGCCAATGTTTACCTCTCGTTCGTACCGAGTGTACACGCGATACCCAATGTCCATCGTTTTATCGATGATCCGTCAACTCCGGTGGAACATCGACAAAAATGTCGCAAAATATACTTCGGCCTGGACCGAACGAAAACTGAACCACGCTGATCGAACATTTTTGTTTCGATGATCCGGAAGAACTATCTTCGACCATTTTTTCGATCATTTTTTTATTCCAAAGAGAAACAAGCTCGAGTACAAAACTAAAGTCAAGATCTCGAAAACCTCGCCGAAAAACTTGGCGAAACAAAAATTCGCAGAAATAAGAGAAAAAAAAATAATAATTTCACTGAAACAGCAAATCTGTTTTTCGGACGAGTTTCGTATCCAGGCGAACGGTACGGTGCCCCGGAAGAGTCGGGTCACTTTGACGGGGGCGCTCACCCCTCGAGTGCCTCCTGAAGAAAACGTCTCGAGGTTTTCGTCCGCGGATCGAGGAACTCAATTTCATTTTGTAAATGCGTAATGCAAAAGGTCGAGGGGAGAGACGCGGGAGCCCGCTTTATCTTTCCCTCTCTTGGTTCTCGTTCGTACGAACCACCCCCGCCCTCCTCTTTCTCTTCCTTCTCGGACCTAACCGGCGAACCCTTCGCGATCCTTGACGGCTTTGGTGCTCTCGCGCCCTCTTTTTCCGGACGCTCGTTGTTGCGAAACGTTGGGCATCCGTCGGAAGAAAACACGGGACATGGATGGATGTCCCTGCGATGCGATCAATTATTTAAGGCTTCGAGACTCTACCGGACCCTCGAGCTCTCCGATTTATTTCTCTCTTTGTTCCTCCCTCTCTCTCTCTCTCTCTCTCTCCGTAACGTCCAACCACTTTCCGTCTTTGAAGCGGCTCTTCCAGGGATTCCCCGATTCGCCGAATGAATTCAAAAAAACACTATTTTCGTTTCATTCGTTGTTTGAATCGTCCACGGCAAAACCAACCAACGTAAATGAATAAATAAATAATGTTTGCGCGTTAAAGATAGAGCGGCTGGAATTTTGTTAACATCCGTAATACATTATTTTTTTTTTTCGCGTTAGGAATCGGCGTACGTTTCCGGTAATCAACGAAAGCCCTCCGCGGAGCGACGTTCGTTCGCGACTGGCGAGACACTCGCATCGATTACCCGGCCTCGAGTGGATAACGAGGGACGTGAAAAAATATATATATATATATATATTGCGAAGCGTTCTCGAGTCGCCCGAATTTCCGTTGTTTCGTTTCCGTTTATCGAAAACACTCGTTGGGCCCCGTTCGTCTTCCAATTTGGGATCCCGACTAGCCGGCGGGGCTCCACCGTTTCGATCTTCACGAGTGACAAAACTGCCCGGAAGTTATCGTTATTGTTCATAAATGTTTATACATTTTTCTGTGTTATTGTAAAATATTAAATAAAAAATAAATAATAAATGAAACAAAATGGCAAGAAAATTAATCTCGAGTAAACAATAAATGCAATAAAATGATAAAATAAAAAATATCGAATAAATAATAAATAAAGTAAAATTCAAAAATGTTCAATTTCAACTAAAATTTTCTATAATTCGAAAATGACGGGGATAAATGTCCAAAACCCCGATGAGAAGATCGAATCGTACGACGATGATCATCGATCGTTCGGGTATGACGAAGCATTGAAAAATAAAACGGTCGGATCGGTGGCGCGTCCCGGCTCCAACGCGGAGGGGCATCGGGGGTCGATCCTTAGCGAATAATCTTGCGCGCTTGGATGCTCGATATATCCGGGGTGTTCGAGAGCGATCCTGGATTTTCAGTGGATCGTTGATCTCGGAGAGGTCGTTTCGCACCTTCGCTGGAGGGGATCCGTACGGGGGGAATTCGTGTTCGTTATCGGCTTCGGTGGTGCGAAAACGAGGGAGCGAAAGTAAAGCGAGACGACTGAAAAGTGCCAAGTACGAGAGGAAGCCAGGGGGAGTACGAAAGGGAACGAGAAACGTTGAAGGCGGGGAAAGGGCAATTCCAGGAGTAACCGGACGATCCAAACGGGGCCTGGAAAAAGACTTTTCCAGAGTGCGCGGGAGGATTCAACGTCGTTGCCTCGTGTCGAATCAATTTTATATTCTTTTTAATCTCGTTCGATTCGAGATGCCGCGTGTCGTAACGATGGGAAGATTTAAACAAGTACTATTGATCGGTTCTCCGTAATTGTTACATAAAAATGTACATACGTATAAACACCCGGAGAACAATGAACAATAGTTATTTAAATCTTCCTACTGTAAATAAATATTCACTTGAATAAAACACAAATTAGATAGAATATTTAATTTTATACATAATAATATTTAACAATGACAATAAAAATATACATATTTAACGTAACGCGTAATACAATACTTTGTCGAAAAATCGACGGATCGAAGAAGCATCGATGAGGTTTCACCGCTCGTCCGGTTGAACGATACAATCGAGAACACGAGGAACGCGACTGTTCGTACGCCTGGCAATTATAATTTCCGCAGCGGTTCCGTACCGACGAAAAGCGTTAGTCGAAAGACCGGAGTAGATACGGGTGACAGCGGTAAGCCCGGTTAAACGTTGATCCAATAAAATCTAGCGGGCCCCGGGACGCTCGGTTGACTCGATGGCGGTGGACTGTCCAAACGGACGATATAAATTCGTGGTGTCACTCGGAAAGTGGGAGGAACTGAGGCGGCGGGGGGGGGGGGGGGGGGGGGGGGGGGGGGGGGGGGGGGGGCTCATAAACGAATCTTCCGGCCATAAATGCGGAATAAGACGGCATCCGAGTGTCTAATGTTACGCGATATTTATAAACAAACGAGAGTCCGAAAAATTCAATGTTTCTCATTCGCCTATTCTCGTTTCCCACAAAAGTGAGGTGAAAATCTAATTTTACGGAATTCGAATTCGTAACGTAACGAAACTCGATATTTTTAAAATTAATTTTGAATTTTGTTTACCGCGTTTGATCCGATTGTTTTATGGTGAAAAAAAGTGGCGAAATCTCGAGTCGAGAAGCAGCCATGAAGAATTCTTTCTTAGCGACGCGAGGAGGAAGAAGAATTGACGGCTAATGCGGAGAACGCTCTCCGATCCTTGACGGATAAACTCGTGACGCTCGGAATGACGTTTCAAGCGAGAATTGGCCCTCCGCGTGATACGTTGGTCGACGAATTTAAGATAACGGGAAGACGCGCGTCGCCCCCCCCCCCCCTCGCTCGATCAACTCACTTGGGCCAACTTCACCGAAATTCCTCAACGATTAATTATGCCGAGGAGAAATTTCGTTTCGGCAAATTTCATTATGAAACACGTTCAGACGTACGTCTCGTGTCGAATTATCGCGTAAGGTGAATGCTTCAACGTGCACCCTCTTGAGCCCAAAATACTCGCGAATGGAGAACACGTTCGTTCGGCCGAATCATTGTTTCCGTTGCGATATTGACGCGCGTATCATTATGAATTATCAAAATTATCGACGACTCGATACATTCCGGTTCTCGAGGGAGCAATAATTATTTTTATCGTTTTTTATTTTGTTTTCCAGTCAATAATTCAGGCAGGACGTATCGAAAAATATTTTGTTTTTTTCGAAAGAGAGCCGAAAGAACGAGAACCAGCCGTTTTGAGAGTCACTGCGACGCGAGGCGACTGGCGCGGGTTCGAGGTTCTCGAGTCGGACCGTACGTACGCCCGTCCGCCCGCACGCTCGTCGCGTACCAAGCCGCGATTTGAATTACAATCGGCGCATCGTCGCGTCCGGTGAGTTTGCGTCTCTCGTCGTGCCATTCGGCGCGTTCGTGTTTCTGTACGGATAACGCCTTGCTTACCTCTGTTCGCGCGACGCACCTCGCGGCGAAACGTTGCGAGTATCGTCGCGACGTATCGCCAAATGGAAATAAAAATGCAATCGTCCGTGAACGAAAAGCCAAAAAAAAAACAAAAAGAAAAGAATATTGGGAAAGCAAAAAAAAACGTCGAAAAAGTCGTAGGGGATATTGGGTTGTCCCCGGTGTACCGGGGAAGCGCTGATGTACGAAGGATAAATTTTGGGCTCGTCGAAACAACAAACTTTTCTCCGGCAAAAACAATGGAAGAGAGGGGCGAAAAAAGGAGGAAGAAAATTGTTGATATTGAAATTGGTGAGGAGGGTTCCGGTAGGAATCCGGCGCGCGTCCCGGATGTGCGAAGGGGAACGGTCGAGCGAGCGTTGGCGAGGCTCCTCGCCACTTGTTGGAAATCTGCCATGTGTGCCTCGGGATTTTGCTAACCGAGTGTATAACCGAGCGAAATCGCGGTTATACACTCGGGAAGGAAGAACGCTGCGGAGCGAGTAAAACGGACGGGTCTCGGAGTCGAACCGGGGAACCGCGTTGTTCCACCCTCCCGTGGGTACAGCCAAGGCCAAAAAGTACTTTCCTCGTAAAAGAGATCTCGAAGGTAGGACGATCGTCAACGGCGCGTCGGCACGTTCGACCGAAAAGTCGGTGCTCCGACTCAACGACGCGACGAAACGAGAACGACAAGTGCAACGAAACAAGCAACGTTCGGAATCCGGGGGCCGTAACTTTTCGAAAGGTACGGTCAGCGGGTCAAAACGGTCCAATCGCTGCAACCAGCCGTAAACGGAATCATTCGGGTATCGTAAGAATCAAAATTAAGAGGAGACATCGAGATTTCACGATCCCAACGAGGGCCCGTACGGTCTCCGTTTCGAGGCTCGCGGTCGTCGCGTTCAGCGTCGAGCGCGACCATTTCCAAACGGTCGTTCGAACGACCATTCTTGAAAGCCTATTTTCAAAATGGCGGTCCAATTTAAGAAAATGGCTCGAGCGTCCGGCCATCGCTGGTCGGTCCGCGTTACCGACTGCAAAAATCCGTGAACTCGGCTACCCGGCTCTCTTGCCCCGCCCCGTCGGTCGCTCGATCGCGTTCTTCGTGGTCGGAACTAGGATCGGGAGGGCGCGTCCGTACCGGGGCTAATTTCGCGGTAAACGTGAGCCGACTCCGAATCGTTGGTGAGAGCGCGTGTGGGTCCAATTGACCCGTGCGGGTCGACGCCTAATTGTCAATTGACGGGCAGCGTTGCCGCGCCTGTTCTACCGTCGAGTACGAGATAACGAGGCTCGCCTCGTGCGAATCGAGGAATCGACCGATGCTTCGACCATTTTCGCACCATTCTTCACCAACGTTGTGATTTTTTATGATTTTTTCGTCGAAAAAATCACAACCCCGCGAAATTCTTCATATTTCAATCGGAAATTCGAATCCGATGCTCCCCGGGTATGGTTCTTTCGAAAAAAAAATACCAGCTCAGCGGGCCGTCCGAAAAATGTATTTTTTTGTATTTCTTCAGTAATCGCGGGAGAGTAAGAAATCAAGACGAATTAACGCGATCCCCGAGATAGTCCCGTCGTTCTCAAAGCTACGCGTGTAACTCCCCGATCTTAATTTGGAAAGTTTATTAATCCAGTGATTATTCAGTAACTACGTATCCCGCGTTCTCGCTCCTGCGGTAATCATCAAAGATTCCAGTTTCCCCTGTCCCGTTGAGTACCTCGAACCCTCGCGTTTCTCTCGGTTGCTACTAGCTGACCTGATCCTTTGCGTCCGGTCCCCTCGGTTTTCGCGATGCTGAAGGGGCTCGCTCGGCCCGGTTGCCCGATCGAGAGAGCGGTTGACGCATCAGGCTCCCTTGTACTGGATTCGAGGATTTTCGGACACGTGTATCGGCGTACGTATAGATATATATATCTATATACATATACAGGGTGTCCCACGACGGAACGTCATCCGTGAAACGGGGGGTTGGCGATCAAATTTTGACTCGATTGATACAAGCGTGTGTGTTTTCGAGATCAACCGTTGAATTATTGTTTATTTCACAACAAAACCACCATTTTATTCTCCTCAAACTCTCCATTTTTAGGGAAAAATGTTAAGAAAAATATTCTAGGAACGTTTTTTGCATTTTCCCGGTCTAATTTTGTACTTTCGGCAAAAACTCGGGCATATTCGTAATCAGCGAAAAATTTCCGATTAAATTGACCCCTTTGAGAGTTGAAAATGGAAAAAAAAATTTTTCGACCCTCCCCCGGCCAGTTTTCCGGAATCGTGAAAATCACGATATTTCAAAAGGCCGTAGGGTGAGCTTATTATCCGCAATGGAGGTTCAATTGGTGGGTTTGGAAAAGGTTTTTGCCTAACTTGAACAATGGCGTTGGATTCGTATCGATATCTTGCATACTTTCCCCGGAAAGTCCACTCGAAAAATCGCTAAAAAAAACGCAAACGCAAGTATGTATGGAAAAATTTGCAAAAATCGATGGTCCGACTTTGAAATTCTGCCAAAAATCGAAAAATTATCGGATCTTCATGATTAAAAAATCATTTTGAAGAGAAAATCATAACGAAGAGATCGAGCGCAAAGTGGAGTGTCCAACCCCAAAGGAAAAAAAGTTATCGACGTTTGAGTGAAAAAAGGTAATTTGCCCAAAA